>JAOBBB020055156.1:0-14413 GCA_025331005.2 Zoanthus gigantus
TTACAGTTTCTTACTAGTTTATAACTCTTATAATTTTTAAGAATTCCGCCATATTGACTTCTAACATAGCCTCGTTTAAAAATGTAATGGCCCTCCCCTTACAAAGAATAAAATATGGTACGCTAGTTAAAATAAGAGGTTCTGGAAACAAGGGTGTTAGCTATGTTCAATGAAAATCTAGCCGAGTTTACTTAAATGGTAAAAATGCTTCTGAGGTGAAGTAACTTTGCATTGTTTTACTTCAGTGCATTCTAATCAGCAACATTAAAATACTTGATACAGCGGCATAGATGTTGGAATGAAGTGACAGTATGGTAACTCAAATTGTGTGCTACAATATTCAAGCGCTGTTCTTGAGAATGTCAAGCAATGCTGAGGAGAACCCTGGCCCTAGAGTGTTATGAAATAAATGATCCAACAAAAGCAATTATAATTTAAAATAAGGCATTAAAACACAGTTGAGAGTAAAACAAACGTTTTCGCTCTACATGAGCACTCTTCAGGTTTGGCTGGTTTGTCTTTAATATGTGCCAGCGCTGCTTGGACAATAGGCATTGTTTAAGTGATGCAGTTGGGAAACGAGATGTTCAGATTAGGTCTGAGTTTCGCAATAAAAATGGCTTCGAGTGTTCTAAAAATTTAGCCAGTTCATGGATTTTGAGAAGAACACTCGAAGCCATTTTTATTGCGAAAGTTAGACTTATTGGGGCAGCCGGCCATAGAAGAATATTGAAAACATAAATTACAAACATACTTTGTGGAAAGTACACAACCTTCGTGCGTCCACAAAATAAAGATAAAGTGATGTGTAACAAAATAGTAATAAAAATAATTGAAGTCGCTTATAAATCTTTCCTGCATGTGCTCGATCGCCTTCTTTAGCAAGCATTTCATCGTAAATATTCGAGAACAATCGCTTCTGTCCGATAATCTGTCGCCTTTTGACGGTTTTGATGTCACGTGATTGGACCTCAGGACAGGGCAAAGGTTGGACAGGGTATCCAGTTTGACCTATAACAATTGTAAGCCAATGAATGGCTTAATATAAAAAGGTATCCGTCCTCTTCGCAATTTCGTGATTGAATTGATGATAACAGATAAACTAACAAAGCTTACTTTTATAACCAGATTGCATAGCAGTCCAGATTGACTTCGAATTTAGTTGAGATGAGTAGATGTTTTCCTTTGAGATGACTGAGAAGATGTTTTCCCAGCCCTCGCTCTTTTTAATGATGTGCAAAGGTCTTACAAAGCGAATAGAGTAAGCAGAAGGCTAGACTTTAGAATACCCCGACACTGTCGTTAATGACATGGTGATTTATTTTGCGCATTCGTCGTTCTCTAAAAACAAATGCGCAGAATTATATTAACGACAGTGTCGAGATATTCTAAAGTTGCTCCCTAGTTTCTAATGAGAACAACTTTAGAATACCCCGACACTATCGTTAATGACATGGTGATTTATTTTGCGCATTCGTCGTTCTCTAAAAACAAATGCGCAGAATTATATTAACGAAAGTGTCGGGTATTCTAAAGTTGCTCTTACATATGATTTAGACAAAATGTATAACAGCAATGCTAAACTAGCTAGCTAAATCCTTTACGAGCCCAGTAGCCCATGAGCCGGCTATTATCTCTGGTTTCTGTAGTGTTAAGCGGATGACAGTCTTTGACTCCCCTTGGACAGGACACTAATCCATCGCAGGTTAGCTCCCAGCAGACGCTGGTACTCATTTACCTACCCGGTCGGAAGGATGGAAAGCTGAAGTAGCTTAGACGGAAAAGAAGTTCATACACGTGTTCAAATCTCGGTAGAGACGGGATCGAACTAGGGACCTTGTGGTCAGAAAGCAGAGATCTTACAACTACGCCAACCATGCCCGCCCTAGCAATAATTCAAGTTAATTTTGATCAAAACAAAAATATTCAGCTATGTACTCATACTACATATTATACTGGATTCATCTATGCCTCTCAAACGTGTACGATGATTAAAAATAAAAATATTTAATCATAATAGTTTGTAAAGTTTAGCAGGACCATTCTGTACAAAGAAGCCTAAAAACACTAATTATATTTAAATCTTTTTATAAGAATGTGAGACTGAAAGTCTTTCTTTTTTCAGCGCAAACCCTTTGCAAACAACATTGTTGAAAGTCTGCTACCGCTAAACATTCCTTTCAACCAAGACTAAGAGCGCGCGCGATGGTGCCATGTTAGCTGGACAAACGTATCTATGGCAACATATGTTTCTGCACAGCATTCCGAAATTCTTATAGCATGAAGACATGGGTAACTGCTTCTTTACTAGCAGTGAGATTAGAGGTAGGTTAATTGAAATGGTCTCTGTAGTGTATTGACTGAGTTTGTACCATATTAATACGGAATGACGTTCTATGAACGGACGTGTATTCCGATTACAGAAATTGCGAAAGAGAACACGATGCTGCCGTAGCATCCAGTTTCACAATAGTCCCTTAAGAGCTAATATATAATAAGTCCTGCTTTATTCGTTGGTAGCACTAAAACTCGATGTTGATAAGGAATCTTTTGTTATACATCACTACAAGAGCTGTTAAAAGTTGGTCATCGGGGGGTGATAAAGTTCCGCCTTAAACTTTGTGATCGAGCAGAAAACGATTTTAATCATTTAAAAATGTTTCTCCATAAAGCTAAACAGATACTAACGACATATCTGTCGTTACGTTCTTGCATTCCAGAGAACTCCATAAAAGGACTTTTCACGTTCTAATTTTAGCGACAACTCCTTGCAGGTACAGAGCTCGATGCATTCCAACGTGCAGTTATTGTATTTACTATTGTTCTTTGCCGTCGGCGTCGATTATGTCGTCGTCCTTGCGTAAGGTCCCTATTGATGGACCCGCGAAACTTGACCTGTTCTCATCATCTGTTGCACTGCTATATATTGCTGAAGTAGGTATGCGTACACAACCGCGGCGATCGTTCCAAACGTTATTGGTATAATAACTGCAATACAGACTCAATCGTTTATCGCTGCATATTCTAAAGAAGCATCGATGGACTCCACAAAAATTACCTGCTCCCAAGAGCGATGCACCTTTGTAGCACGGGTAACGGGTTCGATCGTGTAGAAAAATGAGTTTTTTTCAGGCTTGTCTTTTGCGTTTACGTACATTGCGTTCGTAATCGCGAAAGTCACTTCATAACCTCAATCTATTGTTGCAATTTTTCGGGGGGATTTATGTATATTCGGTTGTGAGCTTGAACGGCTTTGGCTCTAGATTTACAAAGATTTACAAATATGTATTGTTCTTGATACAATGATTTCCTTTGTTAAAACACAAAATATTCTATAGCGTCTATTATTCTAGGCGTTAACTTGTAAATCACGGAATATATAGTTCTTAATTGCCTTTCTTCTATTCTTTTGTCTTTGTCGTTTTTGCTGATAGGTGACAGTTTTTCTTTACAGTTTGGGTTCGGTGAGAGCTCTCTTCAGTAAAAAGCTGATCTTCTAATCTACAGCTTAAAGTGGTCGTTCATTCCTGTACATTTGAGATGTTAGTTTATTCCAAGATGTGACGTTCACTGAAGAGGAAACTGTAAAGAAAAACTGTCACCTATCAGCAAAAATGACAAAGGCAAAAGAAGAATAGAAGAAAGATGAGGAAGTCTGTGTCAGCCGAACTAATATGACTATCACGAAAGTTCTTAATTGCGGATTCCTTTGACTTACATTTTTGAAACCTTGAATTGTGCAAGTGCGCAACTCTAGAATAACGAGGTGCGATATAATTAACAAAATGGTTAATCAGTCTCAACTATTCAGAAGGCAAAACAAGTTCTAAACTGATTAAGGTGCTAGGAAGCAATAAAATAAATCTTCATTCTCGAAACTGGTTAGCACTAAATCTAGGTTTCAATGCTTGTAAGTCATGGAAAGTGTTGCGGTAAAAATAGCTAATAAAATATTGATTGATCATTTTTCACTACAATAAAGATTGTTCTTTTGTACTGTTTCGGAGCTCACCGATAAACACAAAAGAACATTCTTCAATGGCATACTTCTGTTGCCAAGCTACACTTAGCTTCGTTTAATAAGGAATAATTTTTGTATAACTAGTTGAAATAATTTGTAAATTCACTCTGTACGAAATGGACGAGTGTCACTGTTTAAAAGTTTTAGTGCAACAAATGCAACGCTTCACGAGGTAATAACCGTGATGCCAAGCAGTTTACAGCCTTTTTATGTAACCATATAATCCACCAGATCCTGTCGCTCCCTTTCCAGTCTTGTTGTCCGATTTTAGCACTCCAGGAGGAGTGAGGAATTTAGCAGTTTTCAGCTAAGGAGGTACTGCTCCTGTCCGTACTTCACATCAATAAAAACTATTTTTTGATTCCCTATTTTATACCAGTATAAATCATATTTGTATTCTAAATTAAACGTAGTTATTTTGTCAGTGTGAAGTTTTAGTAGCTAGTGACTCCGAAAAGTCACATGTGTGCATGATTTCTAATCAAGAGTAAAATGTACAATACATAGTCATAGTTCTTAAACAAATCTGATACCATTTTTTAGGCCAAGAGTTATGACTACATACAAAATTATCAGTAATTAAAAAAAAACTTCAAACAATACCAAAATGGTTGACATACAATCAATCCATGGCTGGGAGGTATAGGGGCGCTCGATTAACCAATTCTTGAATCTCAAAAGCAAAACTAAACAAAGCGCTCGATTAGGAGATAAACTGTTAGCCTAGTCTGCAATCCTGACATATTAACACTCAGCTTTTAATGAATCTCAAACCAGCTTTGCACGAGTGGCAAGAAGCTGTCCAGAAGACTGTCACGCAGCAGGTATGTAAAAAAACTGCCCGTCAGTAACGGCAAATAAATTATTTACAAGCCAAATGGCTCATGGAGCCGGCGCTTGGCCCCGGTTTCTGTAGTGTTAAACGGATGAAAGTCTTTGATTCCCCCTGGACGGGACATTAATCCATCGCAGTATAGCTCCCAGCAGACGGCGGTACTCAATTTACTTACCCCAGAAGCCGGATGGAAAGCTGAGTTAGCTTAGGCGGCAAAGCTGGGGACCGAACTGGGGACCTTGTGATTGCAAGGCAGTGATCAACCAACCACAACCTCCCAAAAAGTACCCTAAGAATTAAACCGTGCTCCGAGTAAGAATATTTTCAGATTTAGTTTATAATTTTTACTGTTCCTGGGAACAAATTAAAGTGAATGATATAGGCTCTCTTAAAAGAACAATGGAAATCTTTTGCCTTAGTATGAAATGATGCAATTTTTTTTATCCGTAGCTATAAGTGGTGAAAGGAGCTAAAATTTTTAACGTTGACCATTCGTCAAAGCAACCCTAGCCTGAAATTTGTTGATCTGACACCTTACATCACTTGATTAGAACAGAACGATGATTGGTTTCGACCGCCGCCTGGTTAGCCTAGTTGGTAAGGCGCCAGCCTATAACGTGAGTGAGGCTTGGGTTCGATTCCCGGCCGGACCATCATTCGGGGTCTTAAAATAATTAAGGAGAAAATGCTGCCTTTGATCTAGCATCTGCGGACGGTTAGACCTTCGGATCTTCTCGGATAAGGACGTTAAACCGTAGGTCCAGTCTCTCAATCGTCTATCGGAAACTACAAGCTTGTCGAAAAGAGCAGGGTAGTGATCGGTGTTTGGTGGTGCTGTGCTCCGGGTCATGAATGGGTATAATAGCGGCTGCCATTGTATCTGAATCTGTAAACCAGTTTAAATCTCGTCTTAAAACTCATCTATTTAAAAATTCCCCAATTTCTCAATAGTTATAGTTAACATTGTTCATATCTAATATTTCAACATTTTATTACGTAATTCTATTTATGGTTCTTATACAGCACGGCAGCCCATTTCTGAATTTTCGCTCTGGTTCCTGTGGCCGGTCTCTTGGCGGGACTTGTGCTCAGTTTTATTATCGCCGGATCTCGGCCTGGGCCTCTGTTTCGTTGGGTCTGCATGGGGCGTAAATTTCGGAGGTGGACTGTTGTTTAATATGTAAGCGCATTGAGGCTTGCGAAATACGCAAGAACTGTAATTATTCTTATTCTTATTCTTATTCTTCTTATTCTTATGTGCTATATCACATGTCTCTGTATAATGGAGCGCCTTCAATGCTTTGACTTGGTCTCGTCAAGCTGCTTTCTTGTAATTCAGTCTTATACTGCAAGAAGGGCGATTAATAAAATCTCTCGTTTCTCGTTATCTCTTTTTATCAAGAAAATTTAAATTTGAACAAATAAATTTTCTAAAATAAATTTCCTCATAACAAATCTGAATGGAGTAGTATATCCCCTTTTAATTTGATTTGTCTTTTTTCAACTTTCTTGTAATTTGGTAGGCAAACAATGTACTAATACGATGGTGATTCGTTTGTAGTCCTTAAGATTACGTCATTTGGAAGACACAATCATTGCATTGTCAAAAACAACAGACGAAAAACAGTTGCGGCTCGAGAGCGCGTTTCTTGAACTCGAAGCACAGCTTAAGGTTAGTGTTCTTGATAAGAAATCGGCATTCATTTTCATTTGGTCTTATTTATCAATCACGCAGCTATGGTGGCCATAAGCGTATTTGTATACAGCAAGGGCTTTGTATAGTATATGTTGTTGTATAAGATAAGGTTGCTTGAATAGAGTAAGTTGTTTGTGAATTTTAAGGGCGTTTCAGTATACGATAAGGTTGTTTTAATACTAAAAAGGACTTGTTTAGAGTATAAGCGCCTTTCTAATATAATCATAATTATAAGCATGTTAATTTGCATGCTATAACAGGTTGCTTCTAGTATAGTATAAGAGTGTTTGTATTATAATAAATAATGTTTGTATGAGGCTATAAACTGATTTATTTGAAAAGTATAAGGTTGTCTGTATACTACAAGTATGCTTAAAATTTATACGGCTGTTTGTTTATTTTAGGGTGTTAGTATTTAATATTAGTATGTTGATTTGTTTTATATTTGTATTCTATAGGGTACTAGTTTTGATTGTATTAAATAGTTTGATATAATACAAGCGTGTTTCTGCATTACTAGAATGCTTTAGTTCAGTTTTAGAAAAACAATGGAACAACAACTAATGTGAGTAGATGGACTAACAGCAACATACACATTTTAGTACAATATAAAATGTTGATTTTGGTTCGTGGATATCGATTTATAAGATACCTGCAGATGCCAATTGCTGCTTTTTCTTTGTTTTTCCTTGCATTCCCGCCATTGGTTTCTAGGACCAAGTTTCTGAGACTCAACATGAACAGATCAAAGTAAACCGACGACTGAAGGTTGTATCGTCTAAAATGGAGTCCGAGATTCACCTTGCAAATGCCCTTCGAGGCGTCATTCACCGACTCAACAAATTCTGCAGTGGCTGCCTCAGACGAGTAGAGTTCTTCTCAAGAAGGCTACAACAACTTGAAGGAAATTTGAATTCCAAAAAAAAGGTAACTGCGTGGGTGCTCTTGTCTCGCTAATGATATTTTCAATCAAAGCAGTGATAAAAAAAAAACTTGCATGCGAGATTCATATAGCGATTTTTCGATAAGGAAGATTCTATAATAGATATCTGAACAGACATAACTAGAATGCTGCTGAAAAAATAGCAAAACAGTTACTGTTCATCAGCAGGATGCCTGAATTGTGTGCAATTCTAAAATTGGTAAATCAAGTAAATATAATTATATTTCATCTTTTGAAATATTGGCAAATCTGAACACTGCTAAACTTAATAGTATTTGTCTCTGTTAGTGTAGAAACGTTTCTTGCATTGTTTGCGAGCAGTTCTGACAATTAATGCCGACGCTTTTTATTGAATCATTTCACGTCAAAAATATGTCAAGTATCCAATTATCTGTTTCATTTTTCCTTGAGTCCCTTTGTAACGAAGATTTTATTCGGGATTAGCTCTGGCAGTCCTTACTCTAGACCTGGCTGTAGTTTCTGTCGGTAGAGTAGCTGGTTTCCTTTGGTCATAGCAGGGCATGCGCAATAGAAATATGTTCAAACTTATATAGTTTTACTTTGTAATACCTTGGATAAACGTATTGCAATTGGTGTTTTTGAAACACTGAAAATGATTTTTGCACATTTCTTAAAGAAAAATTCGAGCTCCCTGTGAAATTTGGCGAAGAACAAATCCCCCATAACTCATCAACGCATCAGAAAGTCGTGTGGTATGAAGTCAAAACTTGATAAATTTGTTCTTTTGAGCTTCTGTGAAAAGTTTGATGCTTTCTTCAACGAACGAACAATCATTTCAGTTAGTAACTGGACTATGTTGGATCGATGTAGCCGGAAAAATATTCATAAAAAAGGCTCCAGAAGCCTACTCTGGGTTGTTTGTCGTTCAACTGAACCAATTAAGGTGGGGATGTTAAATAAAAACAGAGAAAACGTGCTTGATGCGCGATGTACCCTGGGATTTCAATTGTGCAGTCTTGTGCTTCCATGAGCTCAGTGAATCTTCGCTTTACTTGTTTTCAGTGTAATGTTAAGTTATGTAAAATTTTAAAGTAGTTTTTCTTTTAGGCAGCTCTTGTTGCTCCTTAAAAGTATTGAGAAGAATTTTTTTTTTTTAATTTGTACAAGGTGTAGGTCGATTCAGTGTGAAGTGACAAGTAGAACATGTATCACTCAATTTTTGAGACTTTTACATTGGTAATTATCAGCAATGGCTATAATTTACGGTGCCTTTTGAGACCAAGAAACAGTAAAAGCTTTGGAAATTAGTGTCAGTTTAAGTATAAAACAATTGTTGATAATAATATTTTCTAACTTAAAACAATAAAATGCATTTCGTTTTTGTATTGCGCGTTTGGCTTCTTTTAGATTTTTCTAATTTGCTATTCGAACTTTGTTTACATTAACCTCTTGCTGTTTTATCTACTCAAATTTTCTCCCACTTCATCTCCAGATTTTCAATGATTTCTTATCACTTTACGTACTTTTTTCATTTTCTTTCGACAGACACAAAAAGAAAAAACAACCGAGCCCATTTTAAGACTGGTTTGCCACAGGCAACCCAGTAATTATCGATAGCATATGCGCACTAGCACTAACTGACTAAGTTTTAGTAGCCACTCGAATGGGCATCAAGGCCACGTTGGTAGCGGGTGTTATTGTTTTAATTTAGCATAAATAATAGTCAGTATTGGTCTTTTACTGTAACATTACATTTTGAGTTGCAGAAACCTTCATCAACGGAAAAATTTAATAAAAAGTCGCTTGGTGTGTTGGAGACTTTAATCAAAGGATTATGTGAGAGCGAGGTAAAAATGTTAAGCAATTTCAAAAGTTTAGAAATTATAGGGAAAAAACACTTAAAGTGATTGAGAGAGCTAAATTGTATTCGACTCCGAGGGTAAAAGGGAGCAGATATGCAAACACGTCATTTTTTTTTGTCAAAGTTCGAGACATTTTGGCTCACATCACAGTGAATAATTGAATTTTTCAGTCCTCATCGTATCATTAGGAAATGCATAGATTGCATGGTATACGTACAATGAGAAGACTTTTTAATCACATTTCATCGAAAGGTCTATGAATTGCCTGACAAAAGCCTGGTTATTCATGCTCGCAGATTTTTGGATCTACAAATTTCTGTCGTTTTCGGTGCGAGGTCTGAGAACCCAACAAAGAGTCAAATAAAGATCTCAGCGCCGAGAGAATACACTGCCGACATGAAAACGAGAAGAATCGTACATTTAACAATTAGAATAAGAGCTCGAAATTTTTATCGCCTGATAGAATAACGAGTCATTCTATAGAAATTGAAATTTCTGAAGAAGAAACAAAAGAACAACAATACTTTTTTCGGTATAAACAATTATTGAATTTATTCAAATAACCATGGTGATTATAAACCAGTGACTATTCGTCGAGTGAAACTGTGAAACTGATACTTCAAAATTCTTCTTTTCTTACCTTTGAAAATTTCTCGCTGTCTTAGTTTTCTCTGGAATTGCTTTTTGAATAAGAGCGTTTAAATCCTCTTCCGAAACGTCTTCTGAAAAGCGGGAAAAAAAGGGCCTCCTTATTGAATTACTTGTTTTCATCTAGCAGACGCTATCTATTACCTGATAGCAAAATTTTACACAATAAAGAAAGGGGAAGACAACCTCTCGACTATGACTTCAGGGTCAGAACCAAACTCTCGTTTGAAATCTTAAGATCAGCGCTATTTTGCATTGGAGATTTTCGCACTGTCAGGAGAAGGCCGGATCACTCTATAAAGTATGAATTACACCAATTTAATCAGGCGGCAGAAAAAGGACAAGCGCGAGTTTAATAGATTTGAATTAAAAATTACGGCTAAACTAAAGAAAAATAAGCATTGTCTACCAAGTTTTTAGCTTTAATCGTTTTTTTACTACTACTATTAAAATCTAAATTTTTATTTACCAAACGAAATGCTTCACAACTTTTAGTAATTAATTTTAATTTGCCAAACTTAGCCGACTTGAACCGGCCAAACTTGGAATGTGTTTTAATGTGGTATTTTATTATATCAGAGTTAATAAATTTATAATTATGTTCTAGTTATTAGCTATTATTTATTATGCTCGATTTCAAGGTAGAGAACTCACGGGTCATGAGATTTGCAGAAGAAATATTGCAAGGAATACAGAACTCCCCGTCTTTTATCCCCAAAGAAAAGTAAGCAGAAAGAAAACATACACTATTACTAGAAGTATGAAAGAAGTTTTTATGTGTTTAACGCTTAAAATATTTGTTTAATTTGTAAATCCCTTATTGAAAAACATTTTCTTAAAAAACATATTTACAAAGTATGCTTTAAAAGGGGCTATTAGTTGCTTTTATTGTAAATTTAAGATGATCAAAAAACTATTTGATAGGCACCTAAATTCCATTTTTTTTAATGTTAAACTGCATCTGCTTGGGATTTCAGAAATGTGTTTTTTATATCGATTCCTAGATCCTTGTCCTTTTAAATGAATAAAGACATGTGCAAGTTCATAACTCAAATAATGACATGTCATGAGAAATCGATCATTTTTTATGAGCCAAATCGGACTAGTCAGGAGTCAAGTTATGAGTAAAGCAGCAGTTTTTTGCCTAAGGTTAGGATTAGGTTTGGGTTTAGGGTTTATATAGATTAGGGCTGGGTTATATACCGGTGTTTTTTTTCTTAGATTAAACATTTT
The DNA here is from genome assembly GCA_025331005.2 of Zoanthus gigantus. NCBI lineage: Eukaryota > Metazoa > Cnidaria > Anthozoa > Zoantharia > Zoanthidae > Zoanthus > Zoanthus gigantus. Next base: position 11,200 of record JAOBBB020055156.1, read on the forward strand.
GACTCACGAGTCATTAAAACTGCAATCGTAGAGAGACGCCATACTTGCGATCTCACAAAGTTGTTATCGCTTGTCGTCACAACGTCAAAATGCCACGTTCAATTCTTCTTAACGAAATGTAAACTTTTTTTATTAAGAAAATGTTTTTTTAACAGGTACAGTTTTTACAGCTTTATACAAATATAACAGTAACTTAATAATTTTACTAAAAATTCTAGCAACAAACACATTGCGAACTTTTGATTTGACGTTGTGAAGTCAGAAGCAACTGTTCTGAGCCCGCAATAAAAGTGCCTGTTTGTACAACCTTTTTCAAGTTATAAAGAACAGCGAACCGCTCTAAAATCTAGAAATCTCAAATTTCGAAATCTCAAATATATGCATTTCAACATATCAAAAAATAATTTGGGAGATCAGGTGCCCATTAAAAAAAAATTAGTTGCTCTAACAAAGGGCCGAGGCTTGAAATGCCAGCTTTTTTTACGATTCAAATTACGCTGACTTTTTTTTCATTTTATCTACAGTTCTGAAGGCAGAATCGGTTACGATGTACGCAAAAGGCAGAAATTAGTTTAAATCATTAGTCTGATTTGTAAAGTTTTGTGGAATTTAGCTCAGTTTTTGGGTGCTGTGTTACTAATACGTCGTTTAGTCGGAAATTATGGTTGAACTGCAATATGGTTTAAATATTCATTAGAAGACACTATTTCTAACATAAACTGAAAATAAAGATCAATTTATTATGAGTAGACTTTGCTTCGTTCTTGTTTAAGACGGGCCCAGTAACAAAACAAGCTACGACCAAAAGTTTCTTTAAACGCTGTCTCTTGGTTACCCTAGCTGGTGAAGTGCCAGTCTAATGTGCATAGGGGGCGGGGACGGAAAAGATTTGAGGTTTAATCTTATGTAATAAACAACCTTCACTGTGAAAAATGCGCGTATGCAATAGGTCAAAATTGATTTCTGTTTATCTTTGACTTACCGGCAAAACCGCGCGCTTAAAAATCATAACCTTTGTTTCTTGGTTTAACCATTGCTGAGTTTAAATAAGAGAATGGATAAATATTTAACCCATGTTACGTTTTTAATTGGCGGTTTGAATAACAAAATGCCCTAATCAAACAGGTTTGATAAGGGATATTGTGAATATTTGAGAACTAAAAGTTGCAGATGCCTCTGGGCATATGACAATCTCAGTTGGACTTAAATAAAACTAAAATTGGAATTTTAAATTAAACACACTTTGAAAAGTTCTTATGATTTATACTGCATGGCGTGCGTCTTTTTATAATTAGAAATTAGTCTGTGTATTTTTAAACTTGAAGCCTTAAAATTTTACTTTAAGTTTAAAGCTCAAGAATCAGCAAACTATGCTCTCAAGTCTTTAAAGCCTTATATACGAAAAAAGTTTCTAATGCTTATGGTAGTAATTATATGATGTAGAAGGTGACGATAAATCAAAACTGTTTTTTTTTAAGGTCAAATATAAACAATTCACAGTTTCTCATCAGCTCCTGCGTTCAATAGCTGCTGCTATCACTTTTAGTTGTATTTTTAAAGGTAAAATTTCCGTATTTACTCATACTATACAATACAATAGCAATACAATAGCAATACATACTTATTTGCGTTTCATTGTTATACATTAATGATTTAAAAGTTTATATTTCTTTGTGTTTTATTATGTTAATATTCACAGTGTCAAAAATCAAAATGAACATATGTATTATTGTTTAATCATGAAAACTAACCCTTACAAAGACCGTAAATTTTATAGTAATATACGCGATGAAACTACAAGCAAAAATAATACGCTCTAATACGGAAATTATCCCTTTTTAAATATAAAAAACTCATGGACATAAATGTGTATTTTCCATCTGCCAGGTCAACTGAACCAATCTTACTCGTTTTCCTGCGCTGAAAAACGAAAAATAAATCAAAATTTAAAAACCTCATGGCGCGTATTTGCATAAAATAATTCTGGTGAGAAACCGTATATTTTTTTCACTTGGCTAAAAATCAAAAGCTTAAAAATTTCAAACTAAGTTCAGTCAAAACAACAGTATATAAGACTGCTTTTGCCTCGTGCGAATGTTCAGTCCTCATTTTCCGAGTTATCAGCAACAGTCTGGTACGAGGATTGTATGTGGCAGTTATCGTTACCAGAGTCAACTTCTTGTCGTACCAAGCAGGGCTTCACAAACGACATCGAAATGAAACCAAGAAACATTACAGCACATAAGAAGAGGTTAACAAGTAAAATATTATACCAAGTATGAAGTTGAGTGATAAAAATACCACCCACGATTATGAATAAAATTCCAAACAGCTGTGCTGATACATTGAGAAGTGATGAACTCACCCCCTCTGGGACTGGGTAGGCCAACTCCGCGGCATATTCTAAACCAAGGGGTGAAAACGATGTTCCAACGAGCCCAAGAAAAATTATAGCAATACACAGTACCGCCATATTCCCAGAGAACTCGACAGTCGCTGCAAAGGAAATTATTGCCAAGATGGTCAGGGAAATCAAAAGTTTCGCAGCACAGTGGTAGGCATTGGTTTTTGACACATAGACAGAAACGGCTAGCCCACCTGGCAATCCGGCAATTACAAATGCAAAGCCCAGTACCCCAATGTCGATTTCTGTGACTTTACCTTTTCTTGAAAGCATCTCATTTAACAAAGTCGCATAAGCGTAAAACGTTCCGATGTAGACGCCAAATGTTACTAGCAGAAGTACATACGAGCGATTCTTTATCAGGCGCTTCAGGGATTCCACTAAGCTCAAGTTGTTCTTGCCGAGGGTGTGAAGAGCTTGTGATCTACTCGGGGGGGTTGGGGGCGCATCTTCATAGGCAATGAGAATTGCTATAGTTATTAGGGTACAAAACACAGCATTACCACCATTAAACCAGGAAAATCTACAGTGCAATTTTTCGTGGCTCTCGGATTTAGGAACTGTAAATAAAGGAACAACTACAAAATAAACTGCAATTCCGACCTGACACACAAGCAAACTTAATGAAGTTGCAATCGCTCTCTCCTTTTCACCGAACCAAACTGCTGAAATTGCTGCAGGAATGCTCAGTTTAAAGGTGTGAGAAAGAGCGTTTATTGCTTGACCGAAAACGATCCAGACAAAACCAGAAGAGCTGGAGCCACCAAACTTTATCCACGCGCCCAGGGTGTTGAGAAATGAAGCAGTTAT
>JAOBBB020055279.1:0-14399 GCA_025331005.2 Zoanthus gigantus
ATAATCGAACAGTCCGGATAATCGAACAGTCCGGATAATCGAACAGTCCGGATAATCGAACAGTCCGGATAATCGAAAGAACATTTGTCGCATATCAATCATAAATATTTTCAGGGCTATGAAAATTAACAGATATTTTATTATTCATGATATTTTTCAGGGACATGAAAATGCTATGAAATTCCTGTTGGTTAAATTTCATGGGCCATGAAAATATAACAAACCCATGAACGGTTTCTTCATGGGTCTTGAAAAATTTTAAACCCGTAAAAATGAAGCTGCATGGGCCATTCGTTCGATTTCATGGCTGTCATTCTTGACACAAAAATTCATGGACTATGAAAATTTTCACAAGCCAAGAATTTGCAATACAATGCTATACACCGAGAAATTCCATGAAAAATTCGCCAGCTCATGAAATTGTATTAATAGGTTTTCATGAGGCATGAAACCATTGGGTTCTAAGAATTCCATGGGCCATGAAACCAATTTTTTCACGGGCTCCATGATATCATTCCGGGCCATTCCGGGCCACGAAATTGCTATGATTCTTTTTAATCCATTGTCTGTATGTGCAGTTACTATAATTTGATTTGCAAAATTATTAAAGCATAGCGATTTAAACTTCATTAATAATTCATTTAACACTGTTTTCAACAGTTTGCAAAAAAAAAAAAAGATGTTTGTTGGTCATCAACCACTGTTTAAGGTAACTCCACAAGTGACTCAGTAAGATTGTTATTGTTCTGCCAAAGCACCCATGCAAAGTGAAATTCCATATATAAAAATACTGAATTTCCTTTATCTCTCAACTGCTAAAGGTTCTGTGTCGCATTCTTCATCTGTTCCATACATGATGTTGAAGTGTAACTACGTGCAGAGAAATTAGTGTCAAATGATGACTTTGATATTTGATAAAGATAAATAATACTGGCACGCTTTCTGTGAGCTGTTGTTCTTGGTTCAGATGGATACTCACGGCTCGATTTTATGGAAAATTTCTTGTTGTACACGGGGCAACCAAGATGTATTGTTTATTTGTTCCTCAAAAGTTGCGAGGTACTCCTAAATAATAGCGAGTCGAACAACTATAATTATAAGGGTTTCAGCGTGTTTTAATTACTGTCGTTTGAAAGTTTAAAACTTTGAATAGTCAAACTTGGTAGTTTACTTTTCAATTTATTTGGAAAACGTCGTTTTCTCTTGAATAACAAAACATATACTTCATTTTTTAAATAAAAAAATTGAGCTCCACCTTGTTTAGACCCATTGAGCTGTATTTTTTAAAAACTAATTAGTTTTGCTGAAACAGTCTGAAACAGCAGTGAGTAGAATAATGCAAAACAATTCTGAAAATCTTTATAATAAAAAATATATTGTCAAGTAAATAAATTGTTTAGTATTTTCATGGCCCGTAAATTTTTTACGATTCATAGGAAAACCATGCGATTTTCATGGCCCTGAAAATTACAGATGCCATGAAAAGCCCATACATTTGCACCCTGAAAGTCAAATAATAAATTAATGATATTTTCATGGCCATGAAAATGTTGCTAAAATGAAGTTCTGCCTCACTTGAAAATCAAGGTTTTTTCATGGACTTTTTATGATCCTCACCTTTTTCATGGACGCCGAGGATTTTATGTTTCAGGAGTTTTTCATGGGTTATTCAGGGTGCAAAACTCAATGAAAACAAACTTAAAACTGACCCATGAAAAAACTGTGGAAATGCCATGAAAACTCTGAGAATACCCAAGAATGTTTTCATGGGATTTTCATGGCTTTCGAAATCCAGTGTTACTGATCCAATGTAAGGACTTCAAAAACAACGTTTTTCCAATAGATATATTAAAATTCATCTTGGGGTCTAGGCTTAGAGGACTAACACAAAAGAAATCCCAGCAGGCATTGGCGTTAGTTATTTCTTTTGTTTTAGTCCTCTAAACCTCGGTCCCAAGATGAATTTTAATATATCAAGATTGGTCAATTAAATACGTAGGTTTTTCTACACAGTTGTCAGTTAAAGGTGCACATAAGAAGTTAGAGTGTTAAACACCATGTTCTCACTCCAATAACTATTGCAACTAAAAATAGAAGGGATTACTGTAATGTGTGCACACTCTTGATCAACAATACTTACAAAGTATTACATCGAAACTGCTAAAATTCCCATCACTTATCCACTGTTCAATTTTTCCAAGTACATCAGTCTGGCTATAGTTAGTATTAGTTATGAAGACCACATCGAAGGTAACTCTGATACCATCTTGAAGGTTTCTGAAAAGAAACAATATGCATGTATGTACTTCTGCGTTCTGTTAACAGAGAACCAAACATCGTCTTTATAACATTTTAAATCTCTTTTCTTTTTAACATAATAGTTCTTAAAACTAACCTTACAATTAACATCAAATAATTGTAGTCCGAGTGCAAATGAAATAGAAATGACAAGAAAAAAATAATTTATTAGTGCGCAATACCAAACAAACAAGTAAAGGTATTCCACAATTACCAAGCGCAGACTTTGACACGCTTTTAAATTAGCAATTAAAAACCTTCAGGTCCTCATAAAATTATATAGCAAATAGCTTCATTGCTCAGTTGGATATAAGAGACTAAACAACTTGAGCATGGACTGGTTGTGTTTAAGAATCTTTTTATACTGCGTATATATTATTACTTATTTTCTATGATACCTAACCCTAATTATTACATTTGTCCATGGCTGCTAACATTTACGCTCACAATTATTTACGAAAAATAAAATGGATAATGCCCGCTACCAACGTTGCCTTAGTACTCATTTTAGAGGCTTTAATTAAGCTCCTATAGCACGCATTTAAGTCACATTCCCCAAGCAATACAATTTCACTATCAACAGTAAGTCTTTCGTGGGAACCTGAGCCTGTCTATTAACTAGGCCATGCTGATGAGGCCCAAAACAGGCCGAAATAGCTATCCATAGCTGCTAACAATCACTATTACTTCTTATCTTTTGTGGGAACCTGAGACTGTCTATTAACTAGGCCATGCTGATGAGGCCAAAAAAGGCTGAAGCAGCTGTCCATGGCTACTATAATTTAGACTAACTATTATTAACGGGAGATTTAGTGGTAATGACCCCCACCTATGTGGCTTAAGTATCCTAATCAGTGGCTTATAGCACTGTTTGCTATATAAACTTCATGAATACATGCTGTAAAACTCAAAATACACACAGCCTGTCTAGTAGATTGCTGTTCTATACATTAGTTCAGTTGTAGGGACACTGGCCAGCTATGGGAGGTTACGGGACCAAGTCCTATTTAAGTCCATTTTTGCGAGTGGATAATTCACGAGCATTGGAATGATTACGAGGGAAAAGGTGTAACCACTGAAAGACATTTCGTCATCATATCAATGCTCATTTAATCATTTAAAGATAAATCCTTTACAAGCCAAGTGCCTCATGGAGCAGATGCTTATCACAGGTTTCTGTAGTGTTAAGTGGATGAGAGTCTTTGACTCCCCCTGGACGGGACATTAATCCATTGCAGTTGGGTTAGCTCCCAGCTGACGCTGGTACTCATTTACCTATCCCGGAAGGATGGAAAGCTGAGTTAGCTTAGGTGGAAAAGAAGGTCACACAAATGTTAAAATCTTGGCAGAGCTGGGGATCAAACTGGGGTCCTTGACGTATGGTTGAAAGGCAGAAACCTTACAGCTGCACCAACCACGCCCGCCTGAGCATTGCAACGGTTGTTAGAAAAAAAGTGTAACTATAGAAAGTCATTTCGTCCAATCATAACACTGCTTATAGTTGTTTATAGTTTTAGCTGATCAAGTTTTTCGTATGTAGCCGATTGACTCACTCCACAGAATACCTCTGATTTCCTTTGAAATTATTTAACTTGTTGTGTTACCTTCAAGATCACTAGATAATTTTATCAAAGTATTTGGTTGCCTTTACAAAAACTGGACAAGGTATTGATAGCAACAATCAAAACATTTTGCCGTGCCCTGAATTGCAAAAAGATACCAAGATGCTACAAACAACAGAAAAGTAGATGAGAGAAAATCAATTTTCATTGCTGACAAGAACACACGAAATGCAAGAACTTACAAGGAATTTGTAACACGCGTCCAAAGGAAACTTTCCTTATATGTGGCACTGAACAACTCATCGATCTGAAAAAAAATGAATTAAATATTTCACATAATAGCTACAAATCTGTTTGCACTCTACCACATAATAAAGAAAATGAAGATACCACACAAGCTTACAAGCTACTTCTGAAATATCATTAGTAATAGCCAAGGTGCCTTCAGTTGGCAGTTGAGCCAACCTTGAACACAAACAAACAACACAAACCTTTTCCCCAATTTGACAGATATAATTTTCTTAAATTTCTTTACTTAGAGATTTGTTTAGATACGGAAACCTTCTGCTATTTGTGGGTTTCAGTTACAATCACATAGCACATTAAGTGAACCTCAAAGAACCGGTCGAATGTCAAGCCAATAAACTGCAAACAGAGAAACCCTTCATTTCTTTGATACATGGTAGGTCTATAGTTGAAACATATGAAAACATCTGTAAGAGTCATTGACTATATGTTTTATATATATTCGAAATTTGTGTGTTTGGGGTGAGCATCTTAAAAACATCAGTCAAAAGCAAACGTGATATTGTTAAGTCTGGATTCACGCTTGAATGCCACGTGCTGTTTGTAATGCGCTGGCAGCGGGAAGCCATTGCCATCACCTGTCGACGATCACAAATACTCGTCTATGATTGGATACGTAAAGTCGAAGATGAAGACGTCTGAGGAAGCAGGAGTCTCAAATTCAATCCAAGCAGTTTTCGATCCGGGCTGGGTATAAAAGCTTAGGAGAGTTTAGAGTCAATCATTTGACCATTCAGTTTCAAGCTTCGAAGAAAATGTTCGCAAAGACAAAATGCTCAAAATACCCTGCTAAATTCAAACTTAAAGTGATCGAGTTTGCCGAGAAATCAAACAACGTGGCAGCCGGGCCAGAGTATGGAGTGAGTGAGAAGTCAGTAAGGGATAGGAGACAGGATGCTGAGAAAATCAAAACAATGCCAAAGAACAAGTGAGCAAATCGCGGGAAGCCTTGACAGTGGCCAGAGCAGGAGAAACAATTGAAACAATGGAGAGAAGATCAAAGCAAAAGTGGCTTCGTTGTCACGCGAAACTTGGCAGGACTTAATGTACTGACGATGGCAAATCAGACGAAGATCGCAGATTTCAGGGCAACAAATGGCTGTTGCACTAAATTCATGAGGCGTAATGGCTTTGTTATTCGACAGAAAACAAAGATCACTCAAAAACAGCCAGATCACAGAGTTCCATTCCTTTGTCATCAAAAGAAGAAGAAAGATGAACTATGAACTCCGAAACATCGGTAACATTGAAGAGACTCCCGTGTGGTTCGATATGCCTGCAGCAAGAACGACTGACTCTCGTGGAGCATCAACTATTCTCATCAAGACCACTGGCCATGAAAAACTGCGCTTCACTGTTGTGCTGGCGTGCCTTGCAAATGGAACAAAATTAAATCCGATGGTAATTTTGAAGAGAAAGACACTGTCAAAGGCCAAGTTTCCTTTTGGTGTTGTGGTGCATGTCCACCCAAATGGATGGATGGAAGGATGAAGACGGTGCTCTGCTATGGATCGTAAAGTGTGGAGGTTAAAGCCTGGTGGGTTCAGAAGAGTAAACAGCATGCTAGTGTGGGATTTATTCAGTGCCCATCTCGTTGATCAAGCGAAGCAGCACTTCAAAGAGAACAACACTTCGACAGCTGTCATCCCAGGTGGACTTACAAGTGTTATCCAACCACTCGATGTTTTGCTCAACAAGCCATTTAACGATCGCCTGCGTAGCAAGTGGACCTCTTGGATGATCGAGGGGGTAAAGTCCTTCACAAAAGGTGGCAACATGAAGGCAGCATCACTTCCAACAGTTTGTCAGTGGGTGAAAGAAGTGTGGAACGAGATTGCACCGGAGACTGTCGAGCTATAATTCAAGAAGTGTGGCATTTCCAATGGCACAGAAGATGACATGCTGTGGGAAGATGATTTAACAGCTGAGGATGAAAATGCTGAGAATGGAGATGCGGAAGAACCTAATCCATATGACGACATGTTGTCAGCTGAAAATTTTAACAGGCTTTTTGGCGAGAATGACGATGAAGACTTCGAAGGCTTCTAAAAAGCAACAAATTAAAAAAAAGGCTCCTTTAGGAGCCACCAAATATTGCAAAAGAAATGACCAATAATTACTTTGCATCATCATCATCATCATATCGTCATCATATCGTCATCATATCATCATCACATCGTCATTATCATCACAATGATATCATCATTATCATCATCATTGTCATCCGTAGTAGCAATGGCTTTTTCTAAATTTTAATTATAAAAACTTGCGACAGTATAAAACGTATTAAAACTATAAAAGTATTAAACGTATGAATAGTCTGAATAGCCAAGTCAAGCATGTTAATCTTAAACTGTTGTTATAGTTCTATTGTTAGTTTTCTTTTGTTTTTTTTTTCTGAATAATAATTTTAATTTTTTTTTCAATATTCTTCTCTTATCAATATGCAATTAGTTGCACTGACGATGGCAGTAGTACTGCCGAAACATGTTTGCAATAAAAAAAGTCGTGTTTTTTATGAAATTTCTTTTCCAGATTGCAGTGCTTCTTTGAGACTTCAGTTTTTAAAATTTTCCCAGCAGGGATGCATACCCCAGGCCTCCGTAGACCTTTTGGCCTCATGCAGTTTTACAGGGTACCTGCCTACTGACAAGCCAGTGCCCTTCTACTTCAAAAGTCAATGAAAATCTTTAACCCAATGCTAATTTATTGAATATAATTATTGCCATATGATGCATTTACTTTTTTAAAACAAGTGAAGCTAGTGATTCATGCAGTTAGTCAATGGACACTTCTTGTGTCTAGTAATGTCGTGAAAAAAATCGGGATCAAAATTGGATGTGTGTTGGATGTGTGATGTTGAGAAATTATCTGCTAGAGCTAGTTTTTTGGTCATGAATACCTATCTGCCAAACTGATTCTGTTTTGATAATGAAACATAGGAGCTTATTTATTTATTTCCCAGCCTTTATTGTTCTGCTGCCACTGCCAAAGTTGATTAGAATAATTGTTTTTGTGTGGTGAGTCACAAATCACATGTGAATTCCTGAAGTTTTCCAAAGAGTAAGGTTTTGGATGGAGTGAGTGGTGAAGGGGAAATCCTGTTCCCAGCAGGTTCTGGGAGTGTAAGGAGAGGGGCTATTACGGTAGCAATTGAAGAATTTCTATTTGATTTATTGGTTTCAGTTTATGCTGGAGCAAAATCCCTAAGACTAGAATTTATTAGAGATTAAAAGTGCATTGGAAATAGTTGTTTAAGAATGGACAAAAGGATGGGAATGAATTTGTGCAAGGGTGTGTGAAATTAAAGCAATTTTATTTGATAGCCTTGAGTTGTGCAGATCTCAATGAAAAAATACAAGGTTATGAAAAGGTTATCGTAAAAGAAATACTCTTAGCAAGCTTTTCCTTATAAAAAAAATTGTAGGCGTGCTGAAAATCACATCCCTCGGGTTCAGTAAGGCGTGTGGTGGTGTGCTATACTACAATTTGCATAATATGTAACATGTAATTTTGTAAAGATGTTTGCCTATTTACTGTTCATTTGACCTTTAATTTACAGGTCTGTTTACATGAACCAGCAGCAAATGAAGGTCAGGAGAAGAGGCGTTACTCAGAAACTGATGATATTGCCAACACATTCCTGGTTAGTATTTTCATAATGATTTTCAGTTAACTATAACTGCATGAAAATCAAATGCTGAATCAGTGAAAGGAAATGATACCTTAAAATATTTCAAATGAGGTAGTATTTTGCATCATACTGTAGTGTTGAAGCTTCAGCTTTAAAGGAGAAAGACAAAAAAGTTACTATGACTTCATCGGATGGGCAAAATGTGGCATTCATTAAAATTTGAATAAATTAAAGTTTTAATTGCATGATTTGAAGAGCATGCACTGTAGAAGCCATAGCATATCATGAATATCATAGCATAAAGGCGGGCGTGGTTGGCGCAGTTGGTAAGATCTCTGCCTTCCAACCACAAGGTCCCCGGTTCGATTCCCAACTTTGCCGAGATTCGAATATTAATTTTGTGCAACCTTCTTTTCCACCTAAGCCAACTCAGCTTTCCGTATTTCCGGGGTAGGTAAATGAGTACCAGCGTCTGCTGGGAGCTAACCTGCGATGGATTAGTGTCCCATCCGGGGGGAGTCAGAGACTCTTATCCGCTTAACACTACAGAAACCGGAGATAAGTGCCGACTCCATGGACCACTTGGCTCGTAAAGGATTTAGCTAGCATAATAAAGCATCAGCTTAGTGTGTGAACAGCGAACAATCAAAATCAAAGCTTGCTAACCTTTTAGAAATGCAGCCATTGTAAATTACTGTATTACTGCAATTGTGTACAATGCTGGTAGAAAAGCAGAAGTCCTTGACGAGTTTGGTGCTTGGGCACCAGGTCATTATAAAGAAAAATATCAATGAATCTTCTAAAGTATCTTTGCAGCTGTACTCCAATGCTTGCCTCTGGTTGCCTTACTAACATGACACAAATTTATGCATCAACCCCACTTGAGTGGGGTGGTGAGGAATCAACCCCACTTGAGTGGGGTGGTAAGGAATCAACCCCACTTGGTGGGGTGGTGAGGAATCAACCCCACTTGAGTGGGGTGGTGAGGAATCAACCCCACTTGAGTGGGGTGGTGAGGAATCAATGCCACTTGAATGGGGCGGTGAGGATTACACACTTTTTACGTGTACAGGGAACAGAAATAATTTAGTCAATGTGTGAGAAAACCTTGATGGGTAAGAACAGCGTGAGTGCGTCATAAAGGTTCTTGAGAGAGGATAAATTGAAATTGGTTGGTTGTGTGGTGAAAAAAGATGATAAAAAGGATGGATGAGCTTGAAGGTGAAAAACTGAAAGGAACTTGTGAGTTAATTACAGTAGCCTAGTAGTTCCTCTCGCACTTGATCAATATGGCACCCAAGTTTAAGAGTTTTTTGTTATATCAACAAGAATCCTAATCAGCAAGACTACCAGCTGCAGTACATTATCTACTTGTGAGTTTAGGTTGCTGTCACAAATTATTATTATCATTATTTTTATTATTATTTCTTTAATTAACCACATATACACTTTATCCTATTTCACAAAATAAACTCTATAATTTTTATGATATAAAATCTAGATTATAAAATAGAATATCGTCATATATAAGGCCTAAGTATCTCCCCCTTCTTATCACAAAAATTTAAGCTTAAACGATCAAAAGATTTCAAAATGTAAAGATATCAAACCTCAGATGTGTATCAGGACATTGTAGCATATCTCGATCGACACTTGCCATTTAATACAAAAAGAAAACTTAACCTTTAAGGAAAGATAAACCTTATTAATTTAATTTGAATTTGGTATAAGCTTAAAAATTATAAGAGATAAGATTGGGGAAGACTTTAACTACCAAAATTTGTTAGATAAATAGAAGACACATTCTCATGTCAACAGTCCAGAAAATACTTTTCTCATTAGGGACTCGCTTTGTCAAAGTACAGTCTTTTGCATTTCTTGAGCAAGAGATTCAAGTTCTTTATCGTTCTCGAAAATACGTTTCAAACTTCTTTCAGTTCTTTAATTCCTCCTCCTAAACATCAAATAATCGTTGGTACTACATTAACCGTAAAACCTTCTCTTTGTTTACGTAGTTTGAAACATAATTGTTGGTATTTTATGATCTTGTTCGTACGTTTGGTCTCCTTATTAGACTCAATCGGACACTCCATATCGACTAACAATATCGTTTTCTTGGTTGTATCTTCCTACATAAGATCTGGTCTTCTTTCCCTGGTGTTCGTTCGCATTCGATGCTCCCAATTCCAATATAACTTCTTACCTTTGCTTTCGATCACTTTTCCGTTTTCCCACCTTTCAGTATACCATTTCGTCTCAGCAGGGAGCAATTCATTGTCAACAGCCCATTTTACCGCTAGCACTTTCAGAGCATTGTCGTGACGTTTGACATACTCCGATCCTTCCAGCTTTTGGCATCCAGATAATATGTGCTGGACTGTTTCTCGTTGATCTCCACAGAGTCTATCTATCTTCCACCAAGCCTCTGATCTTTTTCCATGTTCTTGTTTCTATCATTTGCTCCTGTAAAGCGAAAATTGGTGACGTTTTCCAGGGGTCGGTGTTGCATTTTAACCACTCGTAGTCGTCGTCACCATATTGTTTCGGAATTTCACTTTGGAGCTCCTTCTCATAGAGGCTTTGCTGCTTATTTCGTTTCTGACCTTCATTCAAGATCTTTTTCAGTGTCTTCCATGCTTCTTTCCATTCTGTATATCTTTCTTCACCAATCGTCACACTTCCTTCATTAAATGTCACATTTACGTTCCTCATTGCCCTCTCTGCTTCCCTCTTTAGCGATGTTTGCTCTTTACGGGTTTCGTTCCTCCATGCTGATTTAATCCATTCATTTGTTGATGAAGCCATGTAGCAGGCTACCCTTGCTTTCGTTTCGTCATAGACTTCTTTAAAACTTTTCAATCCTCTACCACCTTCTTTCCTCTTTGAATACAATCGCTCGTCTCTTGATTGTCTTCCGTGGAATCCTTCTCTCCTTAGTACACTCTTCACGATTTTGTCCAATTCATCCAATTTACTTTTTCCCAAGTTATAGACATTCATAACGTAACCTGCCACGGGTATTACCCTGCAATTGATCGCTTTCAGCAAGTTTTTATCACTTAGATTCAAGCTAGTAAGATGGTCTAGTCTTTTTTGTATCTCCTTCTTTACTCTTTCCATTACTCGCTTTACATCAATTTTATCAGCCTGTTCGCATCCGAGGAATTTATATATCTCGTTCTTTTCTGAGTCTAATGCCTCCATTTTTCCCTCTAACACAGTCAATCCTCCTTTATCATTTACCTCTTCTAAACACTACTTCGGCACACTTCTTCGTTCACTATCTCAAGTTTTATTATTATTATTATTATTATTATTATTATTATTATTATTATTATTATTATTATTATATATTTGCTGCCATCATGGAGATATTTCAGGGTGTGTTAGATAGAAGAGGAATGCCGGATGATCGGGCGCCGAGTGTTGCGGTACCGATTTTCAAGTGGAAAGGGGATGCAATGAGTTGCATGGCGTATAGGGGAATGAAGTTGCTGGAGCATGCAATGAAGATAGTAGAAAAGATGCTAGAGAAGAGATTGCGGCGTATGGTGCAATTTCGTTTTATGCCAGGCAAAGAAACTATAGATGCAGTGTTCATTCTTAGGAGGTTACAAGAGGAATACTTAGACAAGTGTGCTTCGTTGGCCTGGAGAAGGCATTTGACAGCGTGCCGAGGAAGGTATTGGAGTGGGCAATAAGGAAGAGAGGTATACCAGTGGTAATGGTGAGAGCAGTGATGAGTTTGTATGAAGGTTCAAAGACAAGGGTAAGAGTTGGACTAGAGTTGTCCGGGAGTTTGAGGTGAAAGTAGGTGTGCACCAGGAATCCGTGTTGTCGCCGTTGGTTTTTGCAATCGTGGTTGATGTGGTTACGGAGAATGTGAGAATTAGTTTGATGTGTGATATTGTACGCAGATGACTTGGTTCTGACGAGTGAAACGATAGAGGGACTGAGGGAGAAGTTCTGGAAATGGAAGGAGGCATTCGAGAGCAAGGAGCTGAAGGTGAACCTCGGGAAGACAAAAGTGATAGTGAGTGGTGCAGAAGGTGAAATGTCTGTAAGTAAGGTAGATCCATGTGGTATTTGTGGGAAGCGGGTAATGGCAAATTCAGTGTTGTGTGTGAAATGCATGAGATGGATCCATGGAAGATGCGCGAAAGTAAAGAAGGTGACCCCGAGGTTGGGAAGAGATTTAGTGTCTGGAAGATTCAAGCAAGTTGATGATGTATTAGTAGAACCGGTGAAGGAGTTGTGTGAAGGGGTGGAAACAGTGAGAGGTTTCTGTTATTTAGGGATGGGGTGAATGCAAGTAGTGGTTGCAAGGCAGCTGTGACAGCAAGAGCAAGAATTGGGTGGGTGAAGTTCAAGGAATGCGGGGAATTGCTGAATTCAAAAAGGTTCTCGCTTAAGACGAAAGGAATGGTTTTTCGGAGCTGTGTAAGATCGGCGATGTTATATGGGAGTGAGACATAGTGTTTGAGGGAAAATGAAATGGCAATTTTGAGAAGGACCGAGAGAGCAATAGTGAATGCAATGTGCGGTGCAAAACTGATGGAGAAAATGAGGACAGAGCACCTAATGGAGATGTTGGGATTAAAGGAAACAGTGGTTCAGATAGCAAAGGCGAATTGAAAGAGATAGTACGGGCATGTGTTGAGGAGGGATGATTATGTTATGAGAAAAGCATTGGAGTATGAAGTGAAGGGCAAGGGGAAGCGAGGACGGCCAAAGAAAACGTGGAAGACACAAGTGGAGAAGTAAAGCAAGAGTGTTGGTTTGGAGAAGGAGGATGCCTTGAGTCGAGCAAGATGGAGAGTGGGAGTTGGAGAGATTGCTGTTAGGGTTGGGTAAATCCTGTCACCCCCGTTTACGGGGATAAAACCAGATCAAAATTGGATGATGAATGAATGTTTTGACAACACGCGCGTGAAAGTATTTCATAATTTCACTCGTTACCATTCGATTACACAGTACTAATGTTTCAGCCTTCTCCTTCGCAATTTGAAGTGCGTACATAACGTCATTTTTTAAATAAAAACCGCCCACAAACTCGGTTTCAATAATCATGACGGCAACGATCATTGATAAGATCACTGTTTACACCGTGGCACAAACTCAGTCTCCAGATCGAACCCGATAACCATACATCATTCATAACCTCATTGCTTACACCACGGTACAAACTCTGTCTCCATAATCGTAGGACAAACTATTTTAGCACTGCCATCCCAGTAAACTGTGATAACTTTGGTCTTTTCAATTGTGTTCTTTGAAAGAAACTAAATTTGAAATTGCTTTATTGCTTAAATATACATTTTAAGTAAACTTTAATACAGCTCTTTCCATGTTTTATTTAATAGTCTCCTACTTATTGCGAGGTTTACTTATATGTTCTCCTTCATTATGCAAAACTTTGATTTTACTGTGCAGTTGTAAAATTCTCGTTTAGTTAGAGTAGAGTTTCACGTTCTTTTCAATCCATCGGCGGAACATGCTCACACGTGCAAACACGCTGTAGTGGTTTTTTGAGGAGCAGCTTCGGTCGCCCCAGCTTACTACTCCCTGCAGTACCCAGCGGCCAGCGGAGTTACGGCATACGAATGGGCCGCCGCTGTCCCCAAAGCATCCTCCCTTCTTGGTCTTGCCGGCATCCCCAGCGCAAAGCATGGCTGGCGTGACCTCTGGAAAAGTCTTAAGCACAAGAATTACGAACCAAATAAATATTAATTTAATATCCTTATTAAACTAACCATTATTACATATCTACCCCAATTATTGGTTATGTATGATATAAATGATATAAACGAAACGTTTTCTTTCTTAAATATAGTTTTTATCAAAAAATAAAACACAAACAGCGATGATAAACATTTTAAAAACATGCATTTTATGAACTTAACGTTTCGTATCCTAGTCAACATACATTTTCAAAAGTGTAACGGTTAATTTTTTACGAAAAGCTATTTATACTATATAAATGGGGGTCTGGAAACTAGACAGAAATATCTGCAGAAATCATAAAAAACAAAATTTACGCTACAAAAGGAGCGTTCCCGCCACATGAACTCGTCAAGATAACGCCCCTCTCCCCAAGAGGGCAGATTGATTTAACTAGATCCATTAAAAATTAATATAAATTTGGTAATTTATCATTAGTTTTATTGCAGCACTTAATTATTTAGTTTATATAATGAAATGAAATGCCATACACATACAGAAAATTATATAAAAACTAAACCGTGAGATGCATGAGTTAAGGGGCACCTAGTAACAGGGCTAATCTAGAGAATACGCTAAACAATCGGGTTTATTGTAACAAATTGTTTTTTAATCAATAACAATTTCGACATTGAGTTACATATTAATATAAGTGAAATAATCCGACGTTTCTGCGTCATGCTGGCGCCATTCTCAAGGTATTAATGTAAATTATTCAGGTTAGAGAACTTAAAGTAGGATGAATATTTAAATAACAATAGAAGTGGAGTTCTAAATTAGAAGAAAACTTTCGCACGTATCGAGTCAGATTGAATGTTCAGTAATGGTTTAAGGTCTTTGATAAACAACATTTCATATACTAAACAATCAAACTTGGT
>JAOBBB020055351.1:0-14398 GCA_025331005.2 Zoanthus gigantus
TTGCTCTCGAATGCCTCCTTCCATTTCCAGAACTTCTCCCTCAGTCCCTCCATCGTTTCACTCGTCAGAACCAAGTCCTCCGCATACATCATTTCACTCATTGAACCACTAAAATTTAAAATTTTAAATTTTAGGCGATTCTTAAGTGGTCAAACATCCGACATTGTTGAACACAATATGGTTTATGTATGTTTTATGAACACAATGGTAAAATTGTTAGATATTGTTGGTTTTCATTCAACATCATTCAATAAATCCACTGGGTTGATCGAAAATGACTGCCTTGCATGACGCAATCAGCATTACGCCACTTGATTACAACATATTTCATGAACATTCCAGCATCCAAAACAGATCAACATCGGTCAAAAAGCGGCCAATTTTAGCAAACAATGTTGGATAGTGTTTGAGAACTGGCCCTAAGTTATCATTTAACCCCATTCAGATCCTTTACTTACGTTGTTACCTATTTGACGTTCTTATCTAATTGACGTTCTCACTTATTTAAATTTCTCACCTACCTGACGTTTTCATGTACTCGACTTTGTTTGCTACTTGCTGCTGTCACATGTTTCACTTTGTACGTACCTGACGTTCTCAGCTACCTGAATTTTTTACCTCCTTGACGTTCTGATCTACTTGATACTGTTACGTACTTGATGTTTTAACTATCTACCTAATTGACGTTTAAGCTATTCTCAACTCCTTGACGTTCTCATCTTCTTGATACTGTTAAATACTTGATGCTTTAACTATCTACCTACTTGACGTTCTAAGCTACCTGAATTTCTCACCTTGACGTTTTTATTTAATTAATATTGTTAAGTACCTGATGTTTTAACTATCTACCTAATTGACATTTTAAGCTACCTGAATTTCTTACCTCCTTGACGTTTTCATTTAATTAATATTGTTAAGTACCTGTTTTAACTATCTATCTAATTGACGTTTTAAGCTACCTGAATTTCTCACCTCCTTGACGTTCTTATCATCTTGATATTGTGAAGTACTTGATGTTTTAACTATCTACCTAATTGACGTTTTAAGCTATCTAAAATTCTCACCTTCTTGACGTTCTCATCTACTTGATACTGATAGGTACTTGATGTTTTAACTATCTACCTAATTGACCTTTTATAGTACCTGAATTTCTCACCTGCTTGACGTTCTCATCTACTTGATACTGTTAAGTACTTGATGTTTTAACTATCTACCTAATTGACGTTTTAAGCTACCTGAATTTCTCACCTCCTTGACGTTCTTATCTTCTTGATACTGTTAAGTACTTGTTGTTTTAACTATCTACCTAATCGACGTATGCTTCTTGGCGTTTTTCCGTACATGAATTACTCGCCTACCTGATGTTCTCACATACTACACGTTTTTACCTAATTGACGTTTTATACCTACTTGTAGTTCTCATATACTTGACGTTCTAACCACTGAATATTGTTACCTACTTTACGTTCTCGCCTCTGACCTCTGAACTTAAATTTTTACCATTATTCTTTGCTTCAGAATCTCAGTTGCTGAAAATAGTAATTAGAAGATAACAAGTTTGTTTAGGCCGTTTGTTTAACGCAGTGACAACTATGTGCCATATGTTGGAACTGAATCTGTTTGGATTCTAAGCCTTGCTGAGCACGCTGCTGCGCTATTGTTTTCCGGGTTACTTTTTTATACCACAAACCATACATTACAATTTTAACTTATAACTAAGAACTCGTTTCAAACCAATGTTGAACTAATTTTAGTTAAACGAGTGCTCATATCATCACTGTTAGCATTAAAAGGAATTTTGCAGAATTTAACAAATTAACTATGTGTTAAATGGGATGTTGGGACGTTATTTTTATAGAAACAATTAGATAAAAACAAAAGTTTTATACCGTTGTGAAAAGTAGAAGAGTCACGTTTTAGACTTATAATCCTTTGTGTGAGTGAATGCCTTAATCTAACTTGTGAGTTTGTGAAAGGATGTAAAAGATTGAAAAAGAAAAGCGTTTAATAATAATTTTTAGAAAGTGATAAACAAGTTTTGTACATTTGGATCATTAATTATTTAAACAACGAAAGACAGTGTTGTCACTAGTGGGATTTATTTCGCCTTTGACATGCCACCTGCGTCAAAAACTTAATTCGTTTTCGTCTTTGTTGATACGGGAAGCGGCAAATTGTAGTGAAAATAGTTTTCGAAGCAAATGCTGGTAAAGCAAAATGGCGTGTAAATATAATATGTTTTAAGAAATTTCTTAGTACTTTTATCTGTTTAGATTGGAATCGCTTTTTTATTTTGTTTTAGGTTCAGTATCGACCAAAAGTGCTTTCGTGACGCTAGCTTTTTTATTTTAGCTGATCATAACAATTTATTTGACATTTAACACATCATACCCAACTACAAACACGAAAAGTTTTCGTTGAAAATTCTTTGTTCGCTATTATAAGAATGCGTAATTTTTGGAGTAATTTACCACAATTTTTTTTTGATTTGGTTAACATCAATATTTATGGATCTTCAAAGAACGTCAAAATCCCCCCATCTTGGTTTGCGACTGCGCATAAAGGAGTCTGACTCGATTCTTGATTGAACGTCAAATCAAGAATTCGAATTTCGCTTTCTTTTTGTTTTGAAGTAAAAGCTTTGAATATAGTTTACAAATATGCCGACTAGGTGCGTTGTAAAAATAATCCGCAAAATATTTTTGAAACACGTAAAATTTTGAAGACCCGAGAGGGAAAATTGACGTAAAATCAAGAATGGACCCAGACTTCCTTATACGCGGTCGTGAATCATTACAAAATTTTAAGAAGTCTAGTTAAAGTAACCACCCGCTTCTGTTGTTACAGTGGCCAATTTCCATCGAAGGTATCGCAAGACTTTGGAGGGGCTAAAGGAGCAAACCCTACAAAAACAGATGAGAAGAAAAGCTTTGGAAGGAGTAAGTTGCACTGCGTGTATCACTGTTATAGTAGTGTTGCCTTGCTATTTGTAAACACCGAGGTATTTGGTGCGGCCTGTGGACTCTAGGGTATGACCGTGAAGCAAGTATGTAAGATCTGATGGCTTGCGTTAACTTGTGATCTTGATTACGTTGCATTCAGATGTATTAAAGTGATTTGCTAATCTCTTTCCAAGTGTTAGATCGTGCTGAAGCTGTTTGCTGTCGTTCTCCGATTTAACTGTGAGGTATATGATGATGTCGTTTAACTTTAGATTGCAATTACGATTGTATGTCATGGTCCCAACACTGAGCCCTGTGGAACGGCGGATTACACAGGTACATATGCTTTTTCACCTCCAACTACAACACATTGGATTCTGTTTGAAAAAATTTCTAACCATGTGTGTGTGCAACCATTGATTCCATGGTTGGCCAGTTTATATGATAAACGCTTGTGAGGAACCTTATCAAAGAATTTGGAAAAGTGCATGTCTATAGTATCTGTTTGCCAGTTCATCAATGAGTCCGATCAGTTGGGTCTCACAAGATCGCTTGTAGCGGCAGCTATGCTGACTGTCAGATAGAATATTGTGCTGCTCAAGATGTTTTAAAATGTTGAAGGTGAGTAAAAGTTCGACGTTCTTGCTTTATATGCAGGTTAGAGACATTGGTCGGTAGTTGCGAACATCTTCTTTTGGTCTCCATTTGTGGATGGAGCCTGCATGGGCTCCTTTCCAGTCTGTTGGGACTGTTCCTGTACGGAGTGACTCCTGGATGATGTATGAGAATACAGGGGCTCTTCCTTTACTAAGATGTTTCAGGACTTTAGGACAGAGGTTATTAGGTCCACTTGACTTATGTGGGTTTAGGTTTATTAGCAGATTTTTTACATTCTGGACAGTAATGTCGATCAGAGGCATGGTTTGGTGGCTGTCTTATTCTTGGGTGAAAAAAGACTAGTTAGAAGTGGCGGTTAAATAGTATACTGCAGCCTTTTCACTGTTGTTTGATATCTCGGTGATCTGTGACTTCAGAGTTGGTATGCCGGTCTTGCCATTTCAGGGGTGTTTGATAAAGAACCAAAATCGCTTTGATATTCAGGAGTTATTGTTGCTACTGTCGGTAGGAGTAAATTTTTCTTCGACATAGGACCGTTAATTCTGCCTAGTTCCTCTTTGTACATCTTTCTTTAAACCTCTGTAATGTTTAATGTTCTCGGAGAACGCGTTTGTTTTTGATGGTGAAGTACTTGTTGCGTTTCCGGATCAAGTGTTTGATGTTAGTGTCTATCCAGGGGGAAGTGCAGAATGAGATATTGTGAGGTGGCTAAAATGTTACTTTTAGTCCATCTGTTAGCACGTCTTTTAGGACTGGGGCGAGTATCTTTAAATATGAGCGATCAAAAATGGTGGATTTCTCTCAGGCTTTGTATTATGCTTTGTGTGAATAAATTCTGCTTTAGTTATCGAATTCAAAGTCTGGCTATGGAATCGAATAAGAATTGCAGAATATTTTCCAGCTAGCTATAGTAGTAGCCGGGACTTAATTCTGCAAATTTTAACAAGATCGAGGTAAGTAAACATTCGAACTGTCGTTTCTCAGGCCAGCAGTTTTGAAGTTGTACTAAACATTTGAAGATTGGAATGACGCTGCAAGAAAACCCAAGTCATCATCGTGACTGGGGAACAGGATTTTGGCAGTTTTTTAAATGAGGTGTGATTAATCGTTTGAATTGGTAGGAGATACAATTCTCCAGCTAGAAAAATATTGTGTATCCCTGGAATTTTTACCCCTTCGGAAAAAGAAAATTTGAAAATTAATCTTGAATAACAAAAATAGAACCGCGGCATTGCATTTCAAAAAATGAAATTCAGGTGAATGACCTTATCCCACACCCTGCATGTATTGTCAACGTCTCCAGCATGTTCTAATAACAATAACACATTGAAATTATGCGTTATTAAAAATGGCAATGGCTGAAAGATTTGCTGAAGCACAAGAAGACGAAATTTCAGGGTTGAAAAAGTAAACTTTCATTACTCGTGGTACCACGAGTCAACGTTTGGGTTCCATTTCTTTTTCTTTTTTGTTTTTTCTTCATGATTAGCGATTCGGTCCAGTGACTGCCATATTTGGGATTTGTCCCCGGTCCCACGCGTAGCACGAGTAAAGGCTTAATGAGCCTCTTGTTTTATTAAAATTGCAGTTTTCCGTTCACTCACAACACAGCAAAGAAAAGTGATAATTTTTTTTTTTTGTAAAACCGAATTTCTGAAATTTGTATATTCAGTTAAGCTTTGTTCACGTTCAGCTTTTTTGTGATGTTTGTTCTATTCTATTTGAACTACGCCATTACAATTAATTTATGAACTTATTTTTTAAATTCTTATTTATTCAGATTCCTGCTACAAGTTTGTGAAGCCATGTATCACTCACCTTCAATGCAGTGAAATCAGATTAAATATTAAAAGAACAAATAAGCGCACTTGCGGGCCACACAACAAGTTGTCAATACTGTATTCGCATTTCTCGTTCATTGTGTGTCTAGAGCGTGCGTCTATTTGTAAAGAAAACACTCACAACAGTCTTTAACCTTAAACAATACATGCTTCAGCCGGAATCGAACTGTCATATTGTCTAACTTGCAACAAGTTAATGTATAAATAGAATTTATTTCTATCATCCAATTTCTAGGCCCAAAATTTTGGGATGCAAATGATAATGACAAACTCTGTATCGTTATCAACTATAACATTGTTCATAGTACTAGTAGGAAGCCATTATTGTTTTCACTGCAAAGTGCCCTGTTACCTACTACACTTGCTTTCAGTCAGTGTATATCTTTTTTATATTTATTATTATATTTTTCTGTGATTTTCTGATATGCGTTGTATGCGATTCGGTTGGTGTGGCTGTGTATGATTTTGCCAACCATATACTGCAAATGGTGTTAAAATGCAAACTGGCATTCTGGCATTTTAAACATTTTTGCTATTTTGGGTTACTAGTATCACAGGCAGCCCAAACTTAGTGTTAATTCATCGATTGAATGGCCTTTACAATATTAGTGATTTATATGGGCTATGAGATAAATAACGCTTTCGAGATTATGTCTCCTTTTGTCTCGCTTTTACGTTTAAATGCCATAAGAAGCTACCAACGTTCTTTTCCCTTTTTTTCGGGGCTTTGTAACCGCGCTTAAACAAAAAAATTGATCTTGGGGTTTGGGGAGAGTAAGACTTACTAAGTAAACTTACTGTGTTTGCACTGTGCCTTCCCGAGTGTGTACAACTTTTGTCATGGAGACAACAATTGAGGTAAACAAGCTTGTTTTTAGTGTTGCTCGATATAAAAACATAATAATGTCAAAAGCATTATTTATGTCATAGTTCGTACACTATAATTGTAAAGGCGATTCAATCGATAAACTAACACTAAGCTTGGGCTGCCTGTGCTAGTATTACATCTTTCTTAATTGACAGTTGAATTTTATTTTTTTCTACAAACACCGTACCAAGGTGACTATGCATTAAGATCTTGTTGCAAATTTCATTGCGTGACCTTATCCACAAATGTTCGCCTGTGACGAGTGATTGCTTGATGCAGTCCTTTGCTCCGCAGGTAACATCGATGCTGTGTTTGAGAAAAGACGGAGGGAACGAATGATGGCCAAGAAAAAGGAAGCTGCAGAAAAGAAGCATGGAAGAGCTGCATTTAAGGCGAAACTTGAAGCCCAAAATCCGAAGCCAGCGTAAGTAGTGTTTGAACTGCAGGATACAAAGAACCTGTTTGCTGTAATGAATCAAGGAGTTTCGTTCAAGTCTCTTACAACAAAGTAACCAACAGTTAAGTGCAGTGAATAAGTCGTCCTTCTGAGATGTTTTTTTGGAAAAATTAACTTTTACTTTAAAAGTACGCTAGCTTAAAATGCATTTTCAAAATTTTAAGTAAACACAAATAAATTCGCTAAGGTGGATTACTTCATAGTCAAATATAATTTTGTTCCTGTTCAGCTTCCCCTTTCTACATCTTTTAAAGTTCTTGAAAGTCCACAAGATTTCGACTGTATTTCAGAGTTTTTGTCAAGTGATGTCACGCTTGATTGAGTTGCGTGACAAAAGGAACAAGAAGATTATTATATTTGAACACTTTCAAAATGTATTTTGCATAACGGAGCTACAAAGAGCAAAAAAGGATGTTTATTTTTATACGCAGTTTAGTAAACATTTTATTTTTCAATGCTGCAGTAACAGCGGTGGAAGAAGTTTTCAGACTGGGAGTAAGATTACACGTGCAATGATCGAGTGGTGCAGGAGAAAAACAGATGGATACGAGGTAAAGTAAATAAACATTACTTCATGGTTGGTAAGCGCGTACGATTTTTTTATTTAAGAGTGTGAACAGCCACAAACGAACGAGTGAGCACAGCCAACGAGTTAGTTTAGCGACTCTTCACAACGAGTGAAAAAATTTGTGCGAGTGAATCATGAATTAATTTATTTATTTTATAAACACTGAGATTTGTTTCGTGCTTGGATCTAATTTTATTTAAAGGTCAAAACTTGCTTAATGTAACTATTAAGTAACATAACATTTTATACCATTACTCATAAAAAAAAGAGTTATTAAGTTATACACTGAATGCAGATATGGCGGATCACTCGGGCAGACTGGGCCGAGTTGCGCGAACTCGAGGCTAGTTAGGCCGCGGTTTTTCCCTGTTGTTTTGGTTATCACGAATGGCTGCACTTGTACTATGTCAGGACGATATCCCGGGAGCTTCTTTAAGAGAGCCCCAGGCATTAAAATGCGAAGAACTTCGTTTTTTGCTAAAATGTGGAGGCGATTCATTGAAGGAGTTGAAAACAAAGGCAGCGCTAGTGAAGAGGTAACAGCGTTTGATTGTCGTACAGTCATCAGAGAGGACTGGAATTTTCGTAGAGCAACCAATGATAGTTTTTAAAACCAACAACTTGATAATTATATAGTTTCTGTATATTTCTTATGTTGAAGATTTTCAGAAATGAATCTGTGCGTTGTTGCTGTGTATTTGCTCTAAATTGACATCACCTGTAAGTGTTATCAGATTTCTATTCAACATCCGCGGTTTTCCTTTGACCTGTTATCAGCAATTAAAATCTAATTAGTTTTTAATGCAATTAAAAATGGGTTTTCCTAAATACGGTAGAGCTCATTTTTAGGACGGCCTCAACTGTTGAGGGACGACCAAAAATAATTGCATTTTGTCCCGGGTGCAAGAAGAAATTTTCCTTAAAATCCGGCACTGGATAAGGCGCAAGATCGCTTCGTGTTTAGCTATAACTTGTCAAAAAAATTACATCAATACATGTGAAAAATTGGATTTTATGAGCTTAAATTTTTTTTTCTCTTTTAAAGGGGCTAAGAGCATATCAAAACTGGCCGAGACCAAAATATAGTTGATCCTGATCCTCACAATGTTTATACAAAGTGCAAAGAACACCGAACGGCGGCACTTGAAGAAAACAGTTCAACTGTTGTTAATGCACCAAATTACCCTTCGGATGGCATTTTCCTCTTCGTCAAATTCAGAGTTGTAAAACTCCTGAGGGACATCTGAGCTGATCCTGGAGCGAATGTTTTCACAATTCCCACCAGGATTCAAAAATACATATCAAAGTAGCATAATTGGGAAGTCCAGTATAAAAATTAACATCCGCATCTGATTTGAAGCGATCAAGAGAAAATATTTCATTTGGACTTTCAGCAGACGGGATGGTGATTTCCGAAGCAGCGTCGGATCTAAACAAGTGCTTTTTCGGCTTGCGCGTTGCGCGAAGACAAAAGAATCGGCAAAGGCAACCTTTCAAATGGTGTTCTTCTTTCCCTTGGGGATGGAACAGACCAAGCAAATCTTGACGGTACACATCCGTCCACACGATAATTTCGTCCAGCGAGCAACTTTTGTTAGAGCAAAGTTTCGAGTCTAGAGTGATCCGCCAGTCCTTTTCTTTTTCTCGTCGGATCGCTTGAATCCACTTCTTCCTCAGTAAAGGCCGATTTGGAAATTCGAAAAAAGATATTTTTTCTCCCCTTGGCGTCAACTTTTTGGTTGCATTCAGGGACACAGCAAAAAAATGACTAAAAATACGCTGAATGCTTGCAAGTTTATATTAGAAATGACTTGTTGTGAAAACAAAACACATCAAAACCTAACTAACCTCGACTTCACGCAACTCGTCCCGGTCCGCCCGAGTGGTGCGCCATATTTGCATTCGGCAAAAACTAACAAAAGAAAAAATTAATTCGAGCATTTACATCATCACATTAACAAATCCAAGAGTAAATAAAATTGTACTTATAACATAATTCGCTTTTTGGTTTCTTTGAAACACGCGACCGCGAAAATAATTTATTATTGCCTCAACTTCCGTATACATTGTTTAATTAAGGGTTAGTGGCTTTCAGTTCGTGGTTTGTTTCTAAATACACCCACACACTAGCGACCCAATAAACAATAAATTTAAATAATGCACGAATGGAAGCTAAGCTGAGTGTATTAAGAATAATGTCGAGTATATTGTGTCGCCAAAAAGTGCTAAACAAACCACGAACTGAAAGTCACTAACCTTTTAATATGCAATCTGAGTTCATTGCAGTGCAAAGCGCGATACATGACTTAAAGAACTTGAAGCAAGAGTTTGAACAAACAAGAATCTCTATGTTAAATAAGTCTATAATTCAAATGGCGTAGGTTCAAATAGAGTTAAATAGAAATCACAAATAACTGTACATGAAAAAGATTGAAAAAATAGAACTTTTGAAAATTAACGCGAATAAGATAATTTTCAGGAGCAAGTAGCGAAGCATTCACTGAAATTTGACAAACAGTAAAAAAAAAATTAACAAAATACCTTGTTTTAGAATTCACCAGCAGTCCTTTGGGAAGAAGTTGCGCGGTAAAGTTTTTTAATAAAGATTAGAAGAAATCGACCATTACTTGAAGTGTTTTCTCAAGTCATCCTCGATAAACATGGGCATGTTGTCCAAAAAAGTCTGGAATCTGCATATTTTCGCTTCCAAGTGTTCGCCACCATAAAACAAAACAATTTCAATTATTGTAAATCCGGAGATCCGTAAATATGGCAAAGGGTTGAAACTTCAAACAGAAAAAACGATCAAAAATGTTGCAAAGTCTTTCACGAGAAACCTAAACTTCAAACTTGCTTAAAAGGCGGGAAAATTTCTGGACGTGCGCCTGAAAAAGCCTGCCAAATGAAGTAACTCGAGTGTACGCTCTTATAAATGATATCTTTCCCCGTTTTAAAAGCTTAATAAAAATCATTTGATTCATATATTCAGTGGTTTGAATTTATTGAAGAATCGGCCATTTCCTAACAATTGGTTAAACCAAGAAACAAAGGTTAAAATTTATAACCGCACGGTCGTGCCGGTTAGTGACAGATAAGCCGAAGTCATGTTGTCAATTTTGACCAATTGCGGGCGCGGATTTGTTTCAGTGAAAGAAGCTTGCTTATTAACGATGATTAATTTACTCTTACCTTCCTTGTTTTAGGGAGTGGATATTCAAAATTTCACCACGAGTTGGACAAATGGATTAGCAATGTGCGCGTTGCTACATAGATTTGTTCCTGACAAAATCGACTATGGAAGTCTTAATCCAAAAGACCGACGAGGAAATTGGAAGCTTGCGTTCGACGTTGCTGGGTAAGACTTTCTCACGCACCACTGGTAGAGCGGTTATTATTCAAAGTAACTTTATTATAAATTAGTATTATAATCTCAAGAAAAAAAATAATTTCCCTGATATACCTTGTAGAGATTTTTAAGTTCAAGCAGTGTACAAGCAAGGCAATAGTATGACTGTTATTTTAGGAAGTGGAGACATTAATGCTTTGTATAGGCAGCTCTTATCATGATAAGGCATAATAGGGTGTCTGCTTTACCACTAGAAGGATTATTCTGAAGCTTGCATATTGACGAAGTTTACTAAGGAAAATGAAAGTTTGGAAAACACTCGTGCAGCAGAACAAACTGGGCTAACTTTGATGTACTTTTGTTGCCAACAGAGAATGTGGAGTTGAACCACTTCTTGAGCTGGAAGATGTAATGGCTTGCTCAGTTCCTGAACCGAAAAGTCTTATGACCTACGTGCATTTTGTCTATCAGTTTTTCTGTGAAGCGCCGAAAGAAAAACGTCCCCCACCCGGAGGGTATGATGATGATGAGGACGAAGACGAGGATGATTAGACATAAATCGTTGCGGATTGTATGTGATATAAAAATTATATACAGGCAAGAGAAACAAGCTGAAGAGTGGAAGAACTAAATAATACAAATCATTTGTTGTATTACTATAACATTAAAAATGTAGAGTTAGGCTAGAAAACTTTCATATTTTAACAATAGAGAAATGTTTAGTATTTTTACATTAACTATAATAATTATAATTTCGAATAATATTATCAATTTAAGTTCTGGTTATCTCCTTCAGGTGCATTTAAAAAGATGCAAAAGGTTGTTCGAACTGATTTTATTATTCTTATGTCGGACTAGCTGAATATTATTTTTTTAAGGATATCTTTTCATCTAGCGCTAGAGTTAAAAAAATGTTGCTGCATGCCGATACAAATTGGCTTTCCTAAATTTGTCGGAGGGAATATTTTATTTTGAGTTAAACTTTACTCTTCGTTAAGCAGAAGTGAAACTGTAAACACGCCTTGCAATTCCCGTTTTTATTTAAGCACTTGCTTACTGGCTTTTTACTTATTTGTTTCATTTACTGCGCCAGTGGAGTTTTAATGCTCATTTTTATGAAGGTAGATATCGAAGCTATAAATCTACATTTAATGTAGTACTTCATGATGTACTGAGCGTTTCCACATTTAGATTACCTATTTCACTCGTTCCATGGCAGACAAATCTAACTTGCCAAAACATAACGGCGAACCAGACTTCGAGCTCTTGACAATTTTGCTAGAGCGTTCTGGGGACTAAAATGTGAGTAAAATAATTTGAATGAAATTTCTACAACCAAGATTATTCTAGTTGACTAGAAGAGCAAGCCAGGCTCTATTCGCAGAGCTTTTAAAGTCGTTATTTCTCAGCCAGTTATTTTGTTCTTGTATAATATTCCTCAATTCAACCTTTTGTTTGAGTGACTAAGGAGTGGAGGATTGGTATTTGCCGTCCGTGCCCTTCCCCATGGTATCATTTAACAAAAGAATGTGCGTTAAATGGTATTATTTTGTCTGAAACTTAACATGGCTTCATTTTTCCATTTTTTGGATCTGATGTCAAAAGATTACTTATCGAGTGGGAAAAGTGAGTTATTGTTCAAGTTATATTTAACATATTGTTGATAAATTTTGTCGACTGGTTTGTAACTTAAAAGCCATGCCAACGTTAAACCTTTTTCTAGCGACATAATCATATATATTTCGTAGTTCAAACTTTGTCTAATGTACTTTTACAAATGCATCGGGATAAAATTTCAACTTTTTAAAAGATACTTTTGAACGTCTATAATCTAGAATGTTTATAGGAAAATTAAGATAAATAAAATTATCATATACTGTTTTAAGGAAAACTAATTTATTAACTTTGCTGTCATTTTTGTTTCAATGCACGCCATTTTAAGAGAAAACGGATCTTAAAGGCCGTGTTACACGGGTGAAACTTGCAACAAATTTTAGTGCACCAGCGTATTGTAAAAAATCGATACCCGTTTAACGTGTCATCAACTACGATTTTCAATGCAACACCGGGTATGGCAACATGTTGCGAGTTCTTAAATTGGTTTTTAAAACTCCCAAGACCCGTGTAACACGGCCTTCAAGCAGAAAAAGACTTTTTGAAAAATATGTGAGTGCATTTTCTAATAAATTAAAAGTAATAAACATTTTACAGACGCAAATTATAATATATTATACTTATCTCAGCATTTAAACAATGCTTTAAAATTGTTACTCTAATGCCATATTTTATATGTAAGATTTATAAACTTGCCAAATTTTGTATGTTTATTAGAATTTATATCAACTTTGTTTAACTTTCTGTTTTAATAGAGCGATTAGTAGATTCTTCATTACTGTGGAATTAAAACTGTTTAATCTTAAAGCAATCGAGTTAGTTGTGAATTTATTTATGGGCTTATTTTGTGTACATGTAGCAATGTTCAAAGTCACTTGTACTGCAACCTTAGCTAGAAGCCTAAGTTGGGCCGGATCCAGAATTTTGAAAAAGGGCCCATTCCCCATAGAAGAGCGAAGCTACCATTAACATTACATCTCACTTTTCCGATGAAATGCGTAAAAAACAGGTGAAGAAAAATACTTGATCTGCCACAAATAGCAGGAGGCTTATGTTCCCCTCGATCCGGCCCCCATTTGGAATTGTGGTGGCTGTAATCAAAGATGGAAGTGGAGGGGAAGAGGGGTGGCATTTGAAGATTGACTTGGGTCTAGGTGAATTCATCTCGCCCTTGTTTGAACTAAATGGGACTCAGTAACTCTCACAACTAGAAAACCATCTGAGAGAACTAAAATTATCCGTGGAAGAATGCGAGGTTTGTACCATCCACGATGACCTAAAAACTATCTCATTTCTCTTTACCAAATAAAAGCCTCATTTTTGACATGAAGCAGAGTTTGGCGATCAAATTACAAATGTTGCTCCATTAATATATTGGGGATGGAGGGACTCTTTGCCTACAATTCCTAAAAAAAGACAAGATTTACAGTTAGGGACGAGTTAGGTTGATTAACAATCAAAATGCGTAAGTACTCTGTAAAGTGAATACTTCCCAACATTTTTGGTCAGCAATGTGCCATTAATATGTTGGTTGGAATTATTTGCATGGCGTCAAATATGCAAGCTTAGTCAATTGATATTCTCGGAAGATGTCAATAGACGAAAAAGTTTAGTGTTTTAAAATTAAGATCAAAAACGCTTTTCTTTTTAGCCTTTATTTAAAGCAAATTTTATGACATACGTCAACTAACTTACGCAATTCACGATCTCTTAATTTTATTACATTTTTTGCAATCATATTGAACATGCTTGTTACTTTCTATTACTAAAGCCTCGTCTACACGAGCAATTTTTATGTGACAATTTTTATTTACTCGTGTAGATGAACAAAATTGACCAGATTTTGTAAGACAATGATATCTGCCCAAAAACTGGCGTGCTAGTTTTTATGTGGCAAATAAAAATTGTCACATACAGAAAATTGTCCGTGTAGACGAGACAATACAAAATTGGCAATTTTTTTGATGACATCCATAGATTCCAGTCTCCAATCTTTTGTTTTCAAATAAAAAGTGCTCGTGTAGGCGACGGAGCGTTCACTAGCAAAAAAATAACACTTGTCACATAAAAATTGCTCGTGTAGACGGGGTTTACCCCAGCAAATAAAAATTGTCAAATAAAACTTGTCACATAAAAATTGCTCG
>JAOBBB020055521.1:0-14395 GCA_025331005.2 Zoanthus gigantus
GGAATGACTGACAGCCAGTAAACAGTTTTGGAAAGTTTAAAAGTATCTGAAAACAACGTACGGAAAAGAAAATAAAGTGTGAATCTTCAAATTCTGTTAAAAGGATGAATCGAAAGAGATAAGATAACTTGCTAGACACACTTGCTTTAAAAGTTATTCAAATGGATTTTATGATGATTACGTGGGGCAATTCTATACTATGTCGAAATTAATGTTACTTTCTTACCAAAGAATTACTTTCACAACTATCAGTACTAATGCATATTATAAACAACCTTTCTTTTGAATCGTCCAGCAATTGGAGCCATGTCAGTGGAGAGTGACATGGTTAATCAAAGATTTGGTGAAAGAGTTACCGGTGGTTCGTCGCCGACGTTGAGAAAACGCAGAACGAGGCAATATATACCCAATTCCAGGATTAAGCAACGTGCCGAAGTTTTAGGCTCAAATACCAGAGTACAAAATGCCAGTGGAAAGATTGTAACACTGGATTTAGGGTATGATCTCGCAGGATTGGAAAAACGATTACCGGTATCACTATATCGTGATCAAAACATAAACAATGTTTCCTCACATCCGATGGATGGCCAGGATGTTTCGCTGAAGACTCCCTTGGAAAACTCACAGCTCGGCGATAGATATCAAATTCTTAAGGCTGAAAATAAAATCTTGAGGGAACGTTTGCAAAATGCTTTGCAGAGGGAGATGAAAGCATTGAAAACTTTCAAACGCTTGGCAAAAGAGAACCGACAACTAAAACTCGCTGTTGCAAAATATGAGAAAACTTTGCTTGGAATTTACAGTGAGGATTCCGGTAAGTAAAACTTTGAGTTTTTAAGGCCACTCTCTAAGACCGTTTTTTCGCTACTTTTAGTGATATTTTTGATGATATCTCCGTCATTATTTTGAAATGTGAGAAAAGCGATAAACACATCACAGAATGAATAAAAAGGAAGCCTCTTGAATATTTTGAAAATTTTTTGATGACATTTGAGGCAGGAGATAGATTTTGTAAATGTTATTTTTTAAGTGAAATGAATTTTAGTGAAGTTTGAAAGTTAATTTTGGAGTTAATATTCGATAGAAGGCCGCCAAACCGTCCCCTGACCAAAGTTGCACTTTCGCATGGTCTGGAGGGGCGGTTTGGTGATTGTCCTCAAATTTCTTCTTACTCAAATACTTCTTTCAACTCCTTCACTATCCACCAAAATTTAGGGTAGAGAGTGGCCTTAAGTTTTTTAAAATAATTGTGTGATTGACACTTGAAGAATTTTGCAGCCCAAACAGATGTGTGGATCTTGACCATTTTCTAGTGTTTCAAGGAAATAAGAAATCTGTTTTCTTTTTTAAAAAAGCTGTAATCCAGGATTAATTAACAGGTCATGATAAACTTGTTAAATGTTTTGTGACATCCGGTTTCATAAAATAATACTTTCTGGCACTTCAGCTAACTGCAGTGCGTGATAAATCGGGCAGCAGCTCAGAACACGACGCGCGCTCTTGTCGGATCAAAAGCAAATGTAAATGACTTGACTTTATAAAAGTATTTATATTTAATTTACGAGATTGTATCTGTGAAACTAAAAACGAAGAATACCCTATAGTATTGAATTTACTTGAATTTGTGCCATTCGAATCTAAAAATACAATGTGAAAATATATCTTTATAATAAAAACGTTTCCGAGGAAGGAGAGTATGCACAAATTCAAGTAAATTCATGATTTCGACCAAGGCCTACAGAGACGTTTTATCCCTATAGTACTGAATAACTGAAAATGCGTGAAATCGCATTTAAAGCTAGTAAATAATTAAAAACGTTTTCTGGAATAGCAAGAATCGACAGTCTGGTAGAAGAGAGTGTGTTTAGTCCGGTCAGAAATGTTGTGATCATTCATTTAACAAACACATTTTCCTTCAACTTTCTGAAACATATCATCATGATTTTATATTAGGATCCCTTTCGGTTTCGTAGCGGTCAAAACTTCTGAAGATGTTGGGAAGGACTATTGTAGTGTTATGCTCTGAACCAATATACGAAACTTCAGAATTTTTTCTTTTCTCTGCCATGTACGCTTCAAAATTTTATTTTAAAACATGTTTTTTTTTTCAGTGGCGTTTGTTATCATTTTACGTCATAATTTGCTTGCTTTTTGACACTTTTTTATTTACACTCGAGGTGTTAACGATCACCGAATTACGACAGAATTCATCGATAAACAGCAACCAGGCGTATGATTCAAAAAGAGATTGTACTTTTTTAATGGATTGATGTCTTCAAATTTTATTTTGATAAGAAAAAAGTAAAACTGAAATACTCAGCCGGTTCGAGGTTTGGAATATTGAAAATATAGAAACAATATATTTTTGACACAATTCTATCTTAACCCCATTCGTAGGGAAAAGGTGGCTAGTTAGGATTTTTATGGCTTTAAGCTTTTGACGGGGGGCTTTTGATGGAAGAGCTTATTTGAGAGAAGGGCTTATTAAAGAGAAGAGCTTATTTGAGAAGGGAGCTCGTTTGAGAGGGAGCTTTGGTATTTGAAATGGACTTATTAGAGAGGAAAGGACTTATTAGAGAGAGGGACTTATTAAAAGAGGGAGGGACTTATTAAAAGAGGGAGGGACTTATTAGAGAGGGAGGGGCTTGATAAAAGAGGGAGGGACTTATTAAAAGAAGGAGGGACTTATTAGAGAGAGGATTTTTAAAAAAGGAGAATTATTGGACAGGGGACTTATACAAGAGGGAGCTTATAAATGAGGATGTTCGTTGGACAAGGGACTTGTTACAGGAGGGAAGCTATAAGAGAGGAGGGATTGTTAGCGGAGTGTTTGGTACAGGCGACCATTAAACAGTTGGCAATTCACCAAATACATTATGCTATTATGCATACATAATTTGGCAGGCTTTAAATGTAACTTTTAAAATACAACACATAATATTTTGTTTTTACGAGACTCACTGAAATATTTTTTTAAAAGATTTGAAGTGCGTAGGCTTCTAACACTGCTTAAAGTGTGTAAACGGTTTTAACTGATCACTGACTAAGTTCTAACTGATACAACTGCGTACAAGGTACCCCCTTTCAGACCCTCGACAGCTATTATTAAAAACTTCAATCTTTAGTTCTCTAAATTACGCCTTGTTATTCTCAACGGAATCTAATATGCATGACTGTCTTTTTACTGTCTCTAAATTGTTTGTTTGAATTTTGTTTCCTGATTTTGTTTTTTTTTTTTGCCATACCGACCATAAACAGATCTGATTGATCAATCTGTTAAATTGTTATTAATTACTCCAGTTATTGAGAGAAGTTGGCTTGCCAACTCTGATATCTGCTTTTCAGGCTATTATGAAACACTATAGGCAGTTGATATCACATTAACAGAGAAAACTTTAGCGCGAAAAATATGTCAAACTCGCACTTCGGTTAGAGGAACAAAGTTAAATGTACGTCCAATATTTTTTAAATTTTTGGTTTATTTTCATAACATGCGAGATATTGATGTTTTGGTGATATTGAACTTTGTTTTGGCGGGCCATTTCCGGCAAGACTTCTGCTAGGGACGGCAAGGTCCCCAGTTCGATTCCCGGCTTTGCCGAGATTAGAATATTTGAGACCTTCTATTCTACCTAAGCTAACTCAGTTTCCCATCCTTCCGGGGTAGGTAAATGAGTACTAGCGTTTGCTGGGAGCTAACCTGCGAAGGATTGGTGTTCTGCCCAGGAGGAGTCAAAGACTCTCATCCGCTCAACACTACAGAAACCGAAGATATGCGCCGGTTCCATGGGCCACTTGGCTCGTAAAGGATTTAGCTTGCTTTAACAATAAAACGTCAGCATTAGTTTTCAAACTTTATAACTTCAACTGAAAATGATATGGCCCATTCAAGTTCCTAAAATTTGGTTTGAGATAATTTTAGAAAAAGTAAAAATTAAGCAGCGTTCAGTAGCCGAGTCGACGAAGAAGCTGATACTTTGAGGTTTAGATCTTTGTTTTGTATGCAAAACAGAAAAAGTAAATTTTATGAGAAGCTGTTTGCATGTTTGTAATTTAAAAGTTTCGAATGCAAAAAAGTCTTCAAACCTTTAAGAGATGCGCGGATTGAAACTCATTCTTTCATTCGGCGTTTCAGTAAAGAATATCTCTTAAAAGTGATTCGCACCGTCTTGTAAGTCCTGATAAAAACTAATTTCTACAAAAAATTTAGCACAAACTTTAGCCAGTTTTGTTGTTAAATTATGACATCACGACAGCAAATACCGAGCATGATTTAAATTATGTTATTATCATTTGTTATGGACTCAAAAATATGTTACCTGCTTCAAATGTCTGAAATGTTTTTGGCACTTTGCAAACAAACGGCACAGATATGTTGTACTTATAGTGATTTAGTTTATAAAACTTTTGAAAAGCGTTTGTCTCGCTTTCCTGTAACGAATGAAAATTCGAAAATAAAAAGAGTTACATTTGAAGAATACTTCAATCTTTCTTTAGCTTCGTTTCAAACTCTGCTGAATTTTCACCAGAATGTTGTTGTTTTTTTTTGTGGCGGCTTAACGCACGTTCTTCCTCACATCTCAGTAAACAAAACTAAATTCCTATTTCTGCCCTTATTGTAAACACAAACTTTGCTCACGTTTCGATACTGGACATGTATAAAAACAACTTTTACCTACATTCGCATACCTAAAACTTTCTCATGGTGGTTGCTTTTTCAGCATTTATAACGTTAAAATGAATTTAAAACAAAACATAAAAAAGGAATTAAAATTTACTATATATATATATATATATAGACTATAAATTGTTTGTAGACAAAGATACAGTCATTGATTTTGAAAAAATAAAACGTGATCAACGACTTTAAGCTTTTCATATTGTTTCTCTAGGACTAAATCAAAATATTAAATTAAAAAAAAAAACTCTAAAAACACGTTGATCAAATGAATTTGTTATTTAATTCCGCACTTATAAGTTTAAAAACAAATCCAAAACGAATCACTCCTCTGAGTGGGTGGGCTTACTCCTCGTTCATAAATTGATAAAAGTATTTATCCATATTCTCGTTAATAAATATGAATTTTTAAAGTAGTGAACTCAAAAATGATCTAATCTACATTTTACATTTACTTACAAAACGAGGACCGCTAAAATTCAAAATATTTTATTTGGAACAACCATTTTAAACTATCGAACTCCTTTGATTTAGCTTAGACTTAGACTTAGTCGCTGATGTTCTCACATGCAGGGACTCATTTATATTGGGCCAAGGCAGCCGGGTGGGCGACCTGGCCCGCTTACCAAGTGAGTTTCCCCGTTTCTATGAGAATGAAAAACATTCCATATGGTGTTTTTTTTGGCAAAAAATGCCCAACTTGGTTGCGGAGATCATGCATGATTGCGCCAGGCGAGCTCCCAGAAAGCGGGCAGGTCCGCTTCATTATATAGGGAAGACTAACATTTCATATTAAAGAAATAAGGTATGATTAGAATTATCTCGGTAAGAGGACCCATTGACTTCTGCATACAGGATCGGAATTTTCTATAGTTTGCATGTGCATGATAATTCAGGTAAACAGAACGTGAGAATCCTTCATTCGTTATGATAATACAGAAACTTGTTTGTGCATTGGAGTCAACATCATTTACATAAACATTTAAAACTTCTAAGTTTATGTGTGCATTGCGATCGAGTCTCTCATGGTGTGATTGTTATTTTCTGACGTACAACATTATTCATGGATTCTTGGTGAGTCTAAGCAAACAAACATGAAGTTGTTATATTAACCTCGGCATTGAGATGATGTAAGTCAGTGCCAAATCGAGCCCATACTAGGAAGTGAGATGCTATTTTAATCCTGACCTATTATTTTAAACTCGCCCCTTTCAGCAAGGTCGCGTATTTTGTTGTTGTTTTTTAAACAAAAATGACTTTTTATGCGCTGTCGTCTAACTGTCTATGGCTGTACAAACCAGTGAGAGTTGATCTCGTTGTTGGCTTTGATTTTAGAAAGGTAAAAGGTAAGCGAAAATGTTTTCTAAGAAATGAGAACGAATTGATTTTGAATGTAAAACTAAGACTACCATCACATATTCCATTCATATTGTTAGGTTTAATGATATTTTGTCAGCAACTCAACTATTTTAGTAATTTTACTTGCTGTACGTTCGGTTCTCTGTTTACATTTCATCTAAAAGAGCAAAAACCAAGAAAATTCTTCGATATTACAAATGCATTACACCTACTCTGATCATCCATTTGCAGGTTTTTTTCTAAACATTTTCGCTTTTTTCTAAGTTGTTTAGTTTTAGAATCATTTAGAATTTACATAAGTAATAATTGGAAATACGGTTTTGTGTCTTTAAAAACGTCCGAAAACAATCCTCGACAGCGCCGAGCATAAAAATTCTATGCAATATTGTTTTCCGCCAAAATTGACTCAGCTCTCCTCCGCATGGGGGGTGGGAGGAGGGAAGGGAATTGTCCGGTACACACTACAGACACCAATTTAGATGGCTGGCTCAATGGCCTACTTGGCTTAAAGAAATAGTAAACTTGTTTTGCTAGTGTTTCAATTTTCACTTTTTTTTACCAAAGAAAGTTAAAATAAATTTTATAGGCCAATTAAAAATGTTTGAGACTTTTTCTTCAATTTTTGAAATAAGTCTTATTGTGGGCAGGCCAAAAATTTTCAAACCTTTAGATCAGTATTTTGAATTTTACCGGCAAAACTTGAGTCTCTTCTCGAGGGTGCGGCCATTTTTCTAAACCTGAAATTGTATTTCAAATGCTATGTAAAATAGGTAAAATTTCTGGAGAGAAACTGAACAAAACGTAATTGTTAAGATGGAGACGGCCTAATTTCAAATGTGAAACTTTAAAAAGAACAAACCACCCGTACTCAACTCCACGATTTGGCCAGAACCTACTTGACATATACTCCAACCAAGATCCTACATGCATGCGCAGTGGAGCGGAGGCTCAGCTTTAAAGCAGTTCTCTGAGCTTGTCCTTGTAGCTTTTAGCAATAAAGCTATACCGTGCTGATCAGTCATAACAGAACGAAACAACTGGCCACGGTTGCTCTTGTTACTTGTAGTTAACGGGGGAAGCGGTTGTGCGCATGCGTGTAGGTTCTGGCCAAACCATGGAGTTGAATACGGGTGGTTTCTTATTTTAACAGCTTTCAAATTTCAAAACTGTCGAGCTTGAAAACTTTAAGAGTAACCACAAACAGATAATACAATTTGTTTCTCGAAGCTTCTAAAAAAATGTCGCACGAATGAAGTTATTCTTTGAAAATAGAAAAATCCATTACGAGATCTGTTTTTCATTTAAAACACATTTTCGTATTTTGCATCATCATTTTACAAATTTGTTTCCTGTTTAAAAATGTTAAACATTTGTTCACAGCCTTAGATATAAATCATTTAACCGAATATTTTGCTAAAGCAAAGCAAAACATTTTACATAATTGGTTTCTTTATCTATTTTTTTTTTTTCTATTTTTTTCTCCGGACGACCAAAAAAAAATTATTCAGAATATTTTGTAATACTTAAAAAGCTCTTCAACGAATTAAAGAAACAAATTATCAACACTTTAAATTAAAAAACTGTTTGTATACATGGTTTATTTGCAAAGCTGAATCAAAGCTAACTAAAAGCGTTCAACAGGTGTGTACATGCATGCCACGAGAGAAAAAGTGATGTTTTTATTCAAATAACAGGCATGCTTTAATCAAAACTAAACTATTTCAAATTTGCATATCTCATTGTAATTTTTCTTGACGGAAGAAGCTTTTGTAGGATTCGAAAACACGAAACTGCGTGTTTTCGAAACCTGACTCAATAATTAATTTTACAGTTTTAATAATGTGCTTGCGAAATAGGAACTTATCATCGCTTAGCTGTTACGAACTCCGTTTTAACAAATAAAAGTGGTTTTGATAATGCAAAGAAATATTATCAAGCAAATGTTGTGGGAAACATTTATGAAGATAAATCGAAATGTTAAAAGCAGTTCCTAAAGCAAAGAAACTTCAAAAAATGACAAGAATTCCACTTTACTTTTGCCGCAGGAAAGGTTTGCCGTTCACAGTTACCCATGTATCACTACAACATTTGTTGTGTTTGCACGAACTTGAAAAACTTAATCAATTGAATGTCTGCCTTTGCTTTGTATTTCGAAAATTGGAAAAAGAATGGCTTTCGCTTGATTTTATCCAAAATAATCCTTTGAGCTTAGTTTCTAATCTGCTATTACACGGAAGAAATGAATTTGAATTTTATTATTGCACAAATTTGTTGCTTGTCGTTATCACTAGATGAGTTTACTTGGAAAAGAAATCGGCGACTAAAAATTATAAATTCCGGCTGCAGTGACTTGTTATGAGCTTAATTCATCTTTGAACAAGTATTTTGAACTTTTCGTTTCTGTGTTTAGACCGTTCGGAAACCATACTTTTGTATTCAGGGAATGAAATAGAAAAATAGAACGCTTCTTTTCATATAATATTTTTGCCTATTTTATTATCACTATTGTTATTATTATTATTGTTGTTGTTGTTGTTGCTAGTATTGTGCCCTATGATTCCTTGAGTATTAAGCTGGAGATGTTACCGATTTTTGTGCACTAGAGAGGACTTTTTGTAAGTTGTTGGCAGTCCCGAGAAGCACAGATTTCATTTTGAAAAATTTGTGGCATAATTCCAATCTTTCTCAAGTTGCTAAAGTATTTGGGAACAACAAATTCCAATCTTCCCTAGTTGGTTTTCAAAGTAATTCCTGATCAATCTAATTCTAATCTTTCCCAGGTTCTTTTCAAACTGATAATCCGAGATAGATCCAATTCAATGTTTTGGGAACAACCAATTCCAATGTTTCCCAGATGATGGTTAAACAAAGCTCAGATTACAATGAGAACAACAGTTGGTAGTTTGCATGTCTCACGATCCCACCAGCTCAACTCTAAATTCAGAATAGTTGTCAATCTTTTCAAATTCCTTTCTAGTGACGTTTTAAGCCTCCGATGGGGGGAGGAACGATGAGTTCTTGTTGCTGTTATTGTTTATATTATTTTCTTTAATATTATATATTTTGTAATTATAAATATAATTTAAAACAAAAATACATACAAAATCTATTATAATAAAAAGTTAATACTACATTAGAATTTGTGACAAAAAATACTATCTAATAAAGATATATTTATTTAACAATTTAACAATTATATATAATACGAGCCCGCAATTTTTATCGCCTCCTAGAAT
This sequence comes from Zoanthus gigantus, assembly GCA_025331005.2. Taxonomy (NCBI): domain Eukaryota; kingdom Metazoa; phylum Cnidaria; class Anthozoa; order Zoantharia; family Zoanthidae; genus Zoanthus; species Zoanthus gigantus. The sequence continues at coordinate 9,274 of JAOBBB020055521.1, forward strand.
GACAAAGACAAAGCCCGAGTTATTCTATCGATTGGCCATAGAAATTGAAAGCGAGTATTCTAATTGTTTTAGTAGAAATCTCTGAAGAAACAAAAGAACAACGGTACTATTTTACAAAAATATTTATTTTTTGATATGGCCAAGTTTTGTTTGTTTATATTTTTACATAATACAACTATATGTACTATTTACTTTGCAGTTTGCTATATTTCTAATGTTTATTATTTTTCCTATTAGTTTGCAATCATTTTATATCTTATTCTAAAAATGTAAGCGACAGAACCATCAAAGTTGTTTTGGCAACAAGTCAAGTTTTTAAATCAAGATTTGTTTTCGAGTTTGACATTTGTTATTTCACCATGGCTGGCAACGCAGTGCCTCTGAATAGTCAACTCTTTCAGTGTTTTTGTATTTCATCTTTCTGTTTTTCTTTACTTCCTCCATGAATAAGAAAAAATCGCCTGTAAATAGCAGATGCGATTTTAAATGAATTGAGAGAAACATGCATTTTGGTATTGATATGGTTGTCTCAGTTGTTCCATTTGCTTAATGGTCTTAAGAGCTTCATTTGTTCGGGTAGAACTTGATTGTATATTCAAAACAAATTATCGTCTATGACCCTTCGTCTATGACCCTTGGTTGTCCAGAACAAAGTACCCGGTTCAGATATATGATAAACCCGGTCATCTGAAGATAGAAGAGGTTTTGTAACAGCTATGTGGACTGAAACAATTTTATGAGAACCAGACTCTAAATTTGAAAAAAATGAAATAATAGCTTCCTAACTAAGTGGTAATTTTTTGCAGATTCCGACTACAGTGATCATTCGCGCGAAATCGACTCAAGCCAGGAATACAAAAGGCTTTTGAACAATGGCGGAAGTAAACACAGTTATATTGCGCGGGACATTCCTTTACGTAAGAGCAAAAGTTATGAAGCTCTTCTTGATCAGCCATGTTATCAACAACTTAGACGAACTGAAGTTACGCGAACGGCCAGCACATCTACCGAAGACTTGCATCCTTTAACGACGGCAGATAAATCAACATCTACGGCTGATTTAGGCTGTTTCATTGAACAAACTCTAACAAGTGTTTCTTCAGAACTTGATAGTTATGGCTGGGTTGGGTCAAATTACAGTGATAGACAAGAAAACTTAACAGACGCAACCAAAGTAAAAGTCTTAACACAACAGATTCAAGCGTTGGAAAAGCAAAGTATGAATGAGCGCCGTAAATTTAGTTCTACACAACGTTACAGGCCCGATCCTTTCCTGCTTGATAGTGGACAACGTACAAATTCGGTACAAAAAGCACCGAGCTCGCAAAGCATTTTGGGTAGGTACAGTTTAATTGAAGTTATGTTTTCGGGCATAAAGATTCTTTACAACGATCACATGCCTTATCACAGCAAGGGGGAATTGTTTTATTTTGTTTTATTTATTTACTTATTTATTTATGAAGATTCTGTAGATGGCAACACAGGGAGAAACAACAATAGGACACGGGGTCCCTTACAAACGTTGAAACTCCTATGGTCGGCATTAGACAATGGAGAAAAACAAAAAAAAATTAGAATTTAACATTCAATCTAATATATATAAAATAACATTGCATAAAATGTATAATTGACAAACTAGATATTGATTACATATATATATGCGGCTCATAAATAAATTCAAAAGTCACGAAGGCGAGACACAGAAAAGAATATAGCAAGTCTTAGAGTTATCATGTACAGCACTTTCAGATATTATTTATCACGCCTACTAAGAATGATTTTAGTTCTCTAGTGAAATTATTTCATATTGTTTCATTTTAGTTGCAAGTCAGCGAGATTCCAACTTCAATTTTCAAACCACTGAAGAAAGGCGAGTATCCGACGAACAGACCTTCCCAGAATTCCCTTCGCGTTTTCGCAATGCCTCATTTCTTGACGATCCATTTGAAACTCAACCGGACGGTATCCTAACGGAAAGTAGTAATAATCATTTAAACAACAGCCATGAAAGTTGTTCGTCGTCAACATCTTCTGAAGCTGATTCACCTCGGGCCATTTTGAACTATGTTAGCGAGGGCTCAACTCCACAACAGTCACGCAACACATCTCCACTTAGTATTGATGACGTCATCGGTTATCCCCCAGAGGTAATATAATTAAACAATAATAGAAATATTGATATCAATAAGAATGAGGATAGGATAGGATCTTTTATGAGGTTGGTTTTTCATCGAACGAAAAAAATTTCCTAGATAACGCGCAAATTTTTTATTTTTTATTTTTTGCTTTTTTCCTTTCTTTCTCTGTTTTCTAGCCATTTCATGCTGACGTGCTACGCGTCTGAACTGTGGCAATATTCAACAAATTAAATCTCACGATTACCTTGATTTAGAAAACATGAGATTTAAAATGAGATTTGCTCTAAAACTTTGAATTGCCCACAATAATAAAGACACAAAAACATTGAAGAAAAATCTTAAAGAAAGTACCTTGACAAGAAATTCAGAACTGCCCCCTTGTGAGAAAAATGTGATGACATGCGCAGTATCGGTATTATATTCTTTTTAATTAGAGCCAATCCAAGTTTTAATCTCGAGAGCTCGCGTTCCTTTTGGTCAGCTCCCCTTCTTTTCGCTGGCGAAAAGAAACTTTGGCTCTGGGAACAAGATTGTTGATGTTTTTTTTTTGTCAGTTATGTGACTCTGGTGCTTTTAAAAATTCTCCAAATCGAGCTGCAACTAAAGTAGCATGAATTATGTTGTTTTGAAACCTATGCGCCTATGCAAATTCCTCTCTCGCATTTATTCAAATTGCGCATGCGTACAAAACACGAAGCTTTTTCCATAACTACATAACGTTTCCATGTAATGCTAGGGAAGATACACTGTCATTGGTCTTTTTTTATAAATAGAACGTCACAAACATCCAAGTAAAACAGAGTAATGAACTAGGTCCTAGTCCTCAAGCAAGTCCAAGATCGAGCCCTATTACCAATAGGCGGAAACTGGGACAAAGCCATTCGCTCCCTCCCGCTTCAATGAAAGAATATGTGGCGACAATGCAAAGATGCAAGTCAAAACCAGAAGGAGAAATTGTTGAAGAAGAAGATGAAAACATATTTGAGAATTTGTCAGTGGTAAGCTTTTTACACAAATCAGTGAATGTATGTGACAAGACCAATGTTTTACCCATACCTAAAAAAGTTTTGTTTTCTACTCAAGATTGAGCATCCAACTGGGGTTCCTTTACAAGACAATTTTCAAAATTGTGGAACTGTTTACCGTCTGATGTAAATAAGAAATGTCATTAGAGAGCTTTTGGAATAACGGTGTGGAATAGCCTTTTTGCAAACTGCTGATAATTATCTTTTTAAATCAATTATTTAATTTCAACTTTAGTTCCTGTTACCTGTGTCAATGAAACAAGCCGAACTTGATCTCATCCATGGTGAAACGCCATTCATGGAAATAGCACAAACTTATTATATTGATTGAAAAGTTAATATTCAAACTTAACTGTTTCAGCGCGATAATCACGATGAAGACATCTTCACGAGGAGACGAGACAGAAAAAACGTAAGGTTACAAACTTACTGGCATCAATTTAAAGTAAATAACACAGCATACGATAAAGGAATCTAATTTTAGTTGTTGGCATTGATGTTAGTGTATTGTTTATTTTTATATTGTTTATTGTTGTCATTCTTTTGTCTGCAAGAGGTGTTGGTCCAGCTGCCGTTCAGGTTTTCACTGATAGCCGGCGACGTCGAGAACGACTGTATGGTACAATGCCTGTGGCAGTATTCTCTGCCGACATCACATCTCGTTGGAAAATTTGGCCTCAGTTCGAAAGATCATCTGAAATGCCTTCGTTCTGGGACTCTTTTCAAAATGGTTTTCTTACGTTCATCTGCCCTTCTCACTCCCTGTTAGAGAACAAGGTTCCCTTTCTTTCGGCTGTGTTTTCAGACAACTGTACAGCGTTTGCAAGTCTTCTTTTCTCTCGTCTCTTCCTATTGGACGACAAAGCCCTGTGTCGAACGATCATCTCCACTGTCTTTCGAGGTAGTGTCTAGTGATGTGAATATTGTACTTTATATCTATATTATAAACTTTGATAAGCGTGGTCTTAATGTTGGCTTTATAGTAGTTTTAGTATTGTTTTTATTATTTGAAATAAATCATTATTTTAATATTGATATTTACATCGAAAATAAATTCATAAGTTGTTATTTCCGCATGAAAAGGATTTTAGAAACAAAAACGAAACATGGTATTTTTTTTTTTTTTTACTGTTATTAGTGACTTCATTAAAGTGACTGTCTGGGGCAGTTTAAATTTTTATTTCTGGTTGTGCGGTACAGCCAATGTATCTGAACAGTTTTTTTCTATAAGAATCGTGATCTTTTTAGTGAAGATATTATGTACATGGTGTATTATGTCCATGAAAGAGCATCAGTGCTTCAGGATGAATAATGTGGTCGTGTGTCCAAAAACATTGACAAGCATTTGATTATTGGTCATTTACAGCGCATCACAGACAACACACATGATATGGCAGCCGATATTGCTTCCTTTTTACAGTACAGAGAAAGATGTCAAACATTACCTTCTCAGGTAAGAACGTCTAAGGATTGTAGGTCTTTTTTTTACGGAACTAACTGTAAAGTGCAATAGAGTGGGAGAATGGAGTTTTGGAATGGAATGTTGGATTGGAGTACTGGAATGGAGTGCTGGAATGGAGTACTGGAATGGAGTACTGGAATGGAGTACTGGAATGGAGTACTGGAATGGAGTGCGGGAATGGAGTACTGGAATGGAGTGCTGGAATGGTGTACCGGAATGGAGTGCTGGAATAGACCCGTGGACTAAAAGCATTAATGTCAATTTAAACAGGGTTTACGAGAAGAGAAAGATGACCAAACTGAAGATATACAAACATCGTAAGTTGAATCTTTTTGAATTAACAATCAACTATTTCAAGAGAGTGACTCTTGTCGGTTAAAACTGAAAAACTGGTCGGCACTACTTTACATTCTAAGAATATAACATGTTCCAACCAAGTACATATTTAAAATATTATATATATTTAAAATATTATATTTTTTAGAACAAATATTATT
>JAOBBB020055609.1:0-14394 GCA_025331005.2 Zoanthus gigantus
TCGGGTCCCGGATGTAGTTTTTATGAATTTTACGAGTGGTATATTTTCCAGTAAAACACTCGTGTCTATATAATAAAAAGGTTTAAGATTTATTTACTATAGAGTATAAAGGACGCAAGTTTATGACCTTATATTAATCAACGATTTAACTTGTTAAATTTGTCAGGCTCATGCTAAATCGTGGAGTAGAATCACTTGAACGAGGGTCAACGAAAACTTGAGGAGAGAAGCTTGGAATACAAAAAAGAAAAAGAAGAATTAATCAAAGTATTTACAAAGAGAAAGTTACATGGGCAACTCAAGAGCTGAATTGAGTTTTGTCTCGATGAACCAGGTTATCTGAAGTTAAATACTCGACCATTTGCAAACATGAAACTGGTAAACTAAAACTAAGAAATTCCAGCTCTATTTTTTAAAACAGATCGCTATCTTTTTTAGCGTAAAATTTTAATTACGAACATTATATAGCTAAATGAAAAACAAATTCGAGTTGTCTGTCATTTACTTTGAGTTAGTTTGCCTTGGCTTAAAACCAAAATGCTCGGCTCTTTACAATATACTTGTCGGCGAAACTTTACATACAAACAAAAGACAGAAGGTATTAAGTTGGTATTTACGAATGATAAGCCTTGATGCAAGCAGCTTTGGTTAATAAGTCAGTTGCCTTCTGGTATGAATAACCATAGTCACGCAAGGAGCTTTGGTTAACAAGCCACTACATTGGCAATATATGCAACGAAGGAATAAGGAACTTCAAATGAAAGATAAGATCAATAATCTCTATAACGTGCCCATGTAAAATTCTTGTCAAATTAACTTTAATATAACTTTTATTTTTTTTAAAATTAATGGTAACATTATAACCATCATTTTATTAGCACTGATTATAACGTGAAACTTTATATATTTATCAATTTATATATAAATTATCACTAATGTTCACGACCTTTTTAGGTCATCATCATCACTACAATAACAGCCATTACCGTTATTTCTATCATCGTTATCATCACCTTCAATCATCATCGTCTTTATCACCATCATCTTCATCACCTTCGTCATCATCATCATCATCACCTTCGTCATCATCATCACCTTCGTCATCATCACCTTCGTCATCATCACCTTCGTCATCATCACCTTCGTCATCATCATCACCTTCGCCATCATCATCACCTTCGTCATCATCATCACCGTCATCATCATCACCTTCGTCATCATCATCACCTTCGTCATCATCATCATCACCGTCATCATCATCACCTTCGTCATCATCATCACCGTCATCATCTTCACCGTCATCGTCATCACCGTCATCATCTTCACTATCATCTTCCTCACGTTTATCATCATCATCCTATCAATCCCCAGTATCATCACAAATGCCACCTTTATTCTTATCACCATCATTTTCACTATTACTCTTACCAATATCTCCACAAGGCCTGAAACAAGCCCCTGTCATGCCTCGTTAAATAACTCCAGGGAGTGATCGCCCTCCCAACCATGTGTAGGCATGAATTGATTTTGATAGATTTATTGATTTTTATAGTTTGTTTCCTTAAGAAGGGAGTTGAAATTACAACTTTAAAAAGTCTTGAAAACTACGTTCTCGAACCATTTTACGTTCCTGCTATTTTTGCCACCACTAAATTCAGGTCCTAGGGTTTTAGCTTTTATGGTTAACACTTTCCTGCCCAGAAACTATCGGAGCCAATCGGTAATTATTTTTCAGTTCAATAATTTACATTATGGTAAACCATTTTCAATAACCAAATACGAGTACATACGTGTGCTGTGACGAATGGAGCCTTTATCGTGAAAAGGGCCAAATAATAGGTATATACTTCATGCCAGTACGCCAGTTAGGGTTAGGGTTAGGGTTAGGGTCTCCCTAAGAAAGGGGTATATACTTACTTGTTTAGGGAGACTATATATGGAGGACGACTATATGGCATACAGGCATGAAGTATGGACCAAATAATACAGATTACTGAATAGAAATCAAAAGGTGCTATTTTACCAAAAAGCTAAATCCTTTACGAGCCTAGTGGCCCATGGAGCTGGCGCTTATCTCCGGTTTCTGTAGTGTGCCCCTGGATGGGACACTAATCCATCGCAGGTTAGCACCCAACAGATGCTGGTACTCATTTAGCTACCCCGGAACGATGGAAAGCCGAGTTGGCTTAGGTGGAAAACAAGGTAGCACAAATATTCAAATGTCGGTAGAGCCGAGGATCAAACTGGGGACCTTGTGATCGGAAAGCAGAGATCTTACCAACTGCGCCAACCATGTCTGCCCAATATTTTACCAAGGGTAATGAATAAATCATGGAAAACAAAACTTTGGATCTGTAGTCTCCTTGCCATGGTAATGACACAATACTGGCAAGGATCATTAATGTGAAATCCTAAGACATAAAATTCTATCTGTGTCTTGAGAAGTGGTGAGTCATTCAAGATCAGTCGCAGTAATCATAAAGAGTCTGACCTGAGAAAACACTTGGAGAAACCTTACTTGCTATCTCCTTCCACGGTCCCGGCTTCTTCTGCGGGTGCTAGAACCAAACGCCAAACATTTGAATGAATTTATGTCATAGGGTCATAATGATTAAAAACCTTTGCTTGCTCTAGCTAGACTTTGAAACAGCCAAAGAAAAAGGTAAAAGACGAAAATGGAAAGTAAATCGTAAATTGGTGAAGTAGGTTTTTAGCTGCGTGAAGTTGCTTTTTAGCTGGCTGAAGCTACATTTAAATACACCATTTATCTAATGCAAATTTTTATTCGCCCCAGCCCTTTGTGGGAGCAAAAAACTGCAAATATGGTTCTTGTCTCCAAGTTGTGAGAAGTTGCAGTTTCATGAAAGAAATTTAAGTATACATACGCGCTTCGTATATAAAGTCTTTCTCTTTGTTAAGATGGAAAATAATAATTTTATAAAAGAAATAAAACATGTTATCAGTGCCGTCATACCCTGGTGAAAACCTTGGCAAAGTTTGTGAGAATTCTTGAGCAGGTGAAAACCCTTGACTGCATCTCGGGTTTTCTCTAATCTGCTCTCGAATTCTCCCAAACGTTCGCCTCGGTTTTCAACAGGCTATGAATGCACGGAGAACATGTTTTATTTCTTAAAATAAATAATGATTTTGCACAAATCAACCTGTGATGTGCAGAATTGCAAGGTCTACACCTGAAGCTGAATTCATTGAAATCGTCAGGCACGTATATAGGGACAGAGAAGACTGATGGAATCTAGAGTTGGCGTTTTCGAATGTAGCCTATGCAAATGCCCTGCACAGTGCTCAACGTCACTGGGCGACTACGGACAGATATGGAAAGACAAAAATTTGGGTGCATTTATGGAAAATAGGCAAAAAAGGGTGAAAAATTAGGAATCTTAAGGAAACTGTTAGGGCCTTAGAATGCCTGACAATGAAAAACGTTGCAGGCTTCAACAAGATCAACCCTAGGACCTCTCCAGCACTTAGCACTGTAGACAATCGATTGAGTTATTAAAACACAGCTTGTGGGAGTATGTCAGTTTTAGTGGATCCATCCATGCCACTCAAAAGTGGATGACTGTTATCGCCAGAAATAGTTTCCAGCTAGTTATTAACAATAATGTTATAAAATAAATATATCGATAAAAAGACACATTCAGATCAGATAAATCAAAGGTAAAGGGTTCAAATCCGGAACAGAAAGCTGAGAGGCATGGTTTCTAACCACTCACCATCCCCACCCTCCTGAGTTTTCCTGAGGTAAATGAAACGAAACGCCAACAGAAAAAAAAAACCTTTGAAGTCACACTGAGATCAGCTAAACGCTAAACCTTAGAGGCTAACAGTCCAAACACGGGTCACAGAGGTATGGGGCATGAGTTCTAACCACTCCTACCTGTGTCGACGGGTTTCTCAATGTCTTGTTTTTCTTCTGCTTCTTGTTGTTTTCTTGCCTCGGCATCTTTTCTGGCCTCTTCTTCAAGAAGTCGAGAAACTCGGTTACCTTAAAAGAGAAAGCCAATGTAACAAATGAAATAAATATGAAGAGTGTTTGTGTTTCTTGCCCTAAAGGCGAATATTTGTATGAATATAAGTTTTTCCTTTCATTAGCATATGTTCACTCGAATATTGAAAGTGTTTTGGCACAAACGTCTGATACATTTTTAAATCTTCACGTACGAAAATATCACTGTTGTTATGGCTACATATAACAATAAATAAACCCAAAGAACTGCACTTACTGTCGAGAACTTTCGATGAGAAACGTTTGCTTGTGATTCGCTCAAACTGAGGAGGTTCTCTCATCATTACTTTGTCATTGTTTTTTGACTGGTGTTGGGTACGACCACTGCAAAAAATCATCAGAAACCATCATAATCATAATCAAGTATTTCAGACAACTTTAGTTAATTGCTGGTTTTCACCTGACGTCATGGCGGCCATGTTGGTGTACTCTTAACAAAAGAATTTTGATTATTTCTTTTGTTTGGGACACCAACATGGCCGCTATGTCCATTGTCTTTTGTGTCTCTTGGGATTGAGTGAAAACCAAGAATATAAAAGTTAAAACTACAATTTTCTAATAGAACGGAACTGTTTGGGCTATAGAGTAGTAGAAAGTGCTGTTATTTTAAGTTAGAAAACAAGTATGGCAATAATTGCTTGGTTTTTTCAGATACTGAGGCCAGTATAAACTGAGAAGGGAACCCTGTTGTACTTAAGACATTTCTGTATAGTACAAATAGATGTTTTAAAAACAGGAACCATGTTTTAAAGTGTTTAGATGAAAGTATAGAAAAGTACTTTCAATTCTACCTTTCAAATATCATTTCTTGGTGAAGTTATAAACGTATTTTCTATATTTTTGGTTATAGTTTGCTTTTTTTGCCCTTATTATTTATTCCAAATATTGCACTCGAAATCATGTGATTACCTAACACCGATGAAACTTTATTATCGTAGCTCCACAAAAACGGCTTTTCGACTGATATCTTTTTTTATCCACAATTATAATAACATTGCTATTGTCAATCTATGTACAATTATTAATACTAATACTTCAATTATAAAATATTGCGACAGTATATAACACATTAGAACTTTATAAAAGCATAAAAATTTTAATAATATATAAAAAGGTATAAAACGTTTCATTACGTTTCGACGGTTTCACAGCGTCATTCTCAAACTAGGACTAATATAAACGTATTAGAAGCTACACATATTTAAGTTTAACAAAACTTATGGGAATGTTATATAAAAATTGATTGATATCTTAAAAAAACAATAATGTGAATATAATTTAGCCTTGACACTAAAACTACTAATAAAGATAGTACTGATAGATATTTCAACTGGCTCCCAATTCACAATTAAAAAAATAAACTTGAAAAACAAATTCTTTAAAAAAAATAAACCGGAATGTAATAATTTGATTTACTACTTCTCGGAAGTATAGGGTGAGTGGGGTCTGGCACTAGTTAACTAAATTTGGAGTGTTTTTGCTCGGTGTATACTTCATGCCAGTATGCCATATAATCGCCCTCTCATACAGTAACTGGCATACTACCATGAAGTATGTACCTTTTGTTCCTTGACCTACATTGTACAATCTGTGTCGTCTGCATAGCAAAGTAACCAACAGAAACTATTGCTATACAGTTTGCAGTCTTTATGTCTGTAACCCTAGACTATTTGACATGCACGCAGTAAGTTTTAACTTTAGCTAAGTCACCTTGACTCGGAAAATTGATTTATAATAATTTCTAATATAAAGAGAAAATTTATGGGCCTCAAGTTTTCCCAAAATTACTTTCCTTTTTCAAACCAAATTTCCAAAATCTAAACCTCCCTTTTTTAATTTTGTTCAATCATATACTATGTATGTATTTCTTGTGAGACAAGAAATTTGTCGAAATATAATTTTTCATCATATTTTCAAGCTGGATAACCCTGAGGACCGTATACCCTAAATAGCTGTTGTGAGCTAGCTGGAATAATTGTGGAAAAACCGTAGGCCGTACCGATTTTCTGTCCCGGGATTTCCTCTCATTCACTGACTGACTGAGTCCCAGTGTAAAGTCAGTAGATGAAAATGTCTTGTTCGAAACCGCCACGCAGTGGTTTGGCCTCGGTTAGACTACGATTCGTATGCTTTCTGTTACTGTTACATCATAACGTCGATGAAAAATATTTTTGATTAATTTGAGCTAAGCATCGAAGGATCCTTTCACTGTCAGAGTTTATCAACCGAACGATCTATAAAAATTCATTATGCTTTAGTTTGATTTATTACAATTTTAACAAAACCTATTACTATTGCTAACAAAAAAGCCGTTATTAAATAATAAGTTAAGTTATACCTAATACCCTACCATGAAGTTAAAAGTTTTTAAAAGATGTTTTACCGTTTTATCTTATTTCAGGTGTCATTTCATTGTTCTTATCTATTTGACAATATATCCTTAACACAAACAGTTTTATTACTCCCAAATGTTTGACGGTATAATTTGCCCGAGGTAAAGTTTTTATTTAATTTTTCTAAATGAATTTTAACACCTATCTGATGCCTTCCGCTCACAAATAATTTAGAAGAATTAGTGAAATTTAACTTTTTGTGCTCTATATTTTCCGTCACAATGAAAATTTCTATTTTATTCAGTTAAATATTGCAAAAAATCTGAGCAATAAGGCTATCAAATTTGGTAGTCGGCAAATCTAAGCGTTAATTATATTTTATTTTAGCTTAGGAGCAATGAACACATTTTTGGTTGTTGATGAATTGCCCTGTTAGAATACGAATTTATACTTTTCGGAAAACTAGAAAGTAGAATAAGTTCAATAAATAAAATGCAATAGCGATATGAAATCAATATACTTTATTATCAATATAAAACGTTTCTAACCTAAACCGAATGACAGAATCGTATTCTTAATTTCCACTGAAAACTTAAATTAAATATAAAGCATCATTTGAAATGAAAATATAAAAAAAAACGTTTAAAGCTTGCTGGAGGCTTTCGCTCATTGCTTCGCGAGCACTAGAAATACGAAAGACTGTTCATTATGTTAATTCTTTAATTTGATTCGTCTTTGACTTTGAACACAGTTTATTTTTCTATATAATTTAAAGCCAAAAAAATGAAATCTACCAGTTGAATCGAGATGTGCTAGACGATATGTTATTGACAATGATTAACTATTGATGCAATACACACAACAAAATGTTCATTTTCGCTAGCTCAATTTAACATGTGTTGGAAGAAGACTTTGTTTATTTTCATTGAACTTGGTACTTGGTTTATAAGTTGTCCGAGATCTGTTACTTGGTTTATTTGTTACGCAAATACATTGGAAGGTTGCAAGATTTATTTTTATGTTTTGGTTGCATTGGGCCTCTACTGCCATTTGGCAATTGTCTGCGGTTGTGGTTGCTTGTTTTCATTTAACATTTAGCCAACAAATGATCGATCATCTGCAGAGTGTTCTACCTTTTTTCTGAGACAAGAATACGATGAACAGAACATTAAAACATTCGATTAATATTATTAACTTGTTCCCTGGCACAGTACACTTTGTAAGGCTTTGGAACAAAAATCTCCGACTTCACAAATGCTTTATTCAGGACAAGTTAAGGACTGTTTCAAAATTTTTATAAGATGTTAAATTAGAATTTTACATTTGAATCCTCTTTTTGCTCGTTATAACTGAGTACTTATTAGGTCAATTCACTTTAATTAAAATGCCAAGTTTCTGGCCCAAGCGCTGCTCGTCGGTGATGAAGGGTTGTTCATAGCTGTTTGTGGTCACTCAGACCATATTGGGGTGTCAGTTGTGTCAATATCAATGAACATCAAAACTTAGTATATATACATGTGAAAGTTAACCAAACAATATCAGCCCCAAGGCCAAGAACATAAAATGTTTTATAATTGATGTTGTAAGAAAGTGATATCCGATAGTTAAAGCAATTTTTGTCGCTTTTAAGATTTTTAGAATAGCAAACGCAAATTAAATTTAGTCCTACTTGTTATTTTCAGAACTGTTTTTTTTATAAAAGAAACTAATTTTATTGACTTACGAGTTTCGTCCTTTTTTATTTTTTTTTTTTTTGACATCCGAAAACACTTTACAAGCGGTCTGTTATTTAACACGAGGGTCTCTCGGATAAGTAATTCTATACAGTATTTTGAAGTTAAAATCACATAAAAGAAAATTGTCTGCCCTTAAAACTTTGAAGCGATTATATAAACTTAAATCAGTAAGTTGAAAGTATGACTTTGGATTCGCAAGCTAAGTTTGTGTGTTTATGTATGTTAAGTTCTTTTGTTGGACTTCTTTTTTTACTTTCATTTAGCGTATTTTGATAAAACTAACTTTCAAGTTTATTTTCAAGCGGATGTTTGAACTTTTAGTATCAGTGCGGCTTGACAGAGATTAGAGAGAGTATTTACCGAGCACATACAGCTGAAAAACTTAGTTCTTTAATTAATTGCAGTGCGCGTGCGCTCAAGAGCGATTTACTGAAATGGCGTCATTTTCTTTCGAGTAGACTTCAAAACAATACCGAATGATTCCATCGGGAACTGATCTGTTATATTGGAGATTTTCTGTAGAGTTAAAGAAAAAGTAGTAAGGGATAAGTCGTAGGTAAATATTTCAAGTACTAGTTCAGTGTCCGACCATGTGATCTGGGTGATTGACACAAAATGCGGTCTGTAAAACAAAGGGGGGGGGCGGAACAAATTTCACTTGTCTAGTTCACAGTTCAAGTCGCCGATCAATTTTCCAATATTCAGATATTGGCAACACAACTGGTCGAAAAACACTCATGTAGAGTTTGGAGTTGCGATTCACCTGATTTCATAGCACTTCTTAACGGCTGCTTTTGTTTCTAAGGACGTTCGACAAGGAATATGTCCTGACTAGGCTACCATGAAAATGAAAGATGAAGGATCAGAAAAAAGGCCGCAGGATGACCAAAGTGAGAAACTGAATGGTGAAGCTGCTAGTATGGTCGAGCTTGAGGACGAGTCGACAATTTCTCACACGGCTAATGGTAAAAGTCGAAAGACCCACCGTAAACGCCGGGGTTCTACTTCTCCAGAAGAAGACATTATTGACGGATTTGCTATCTCATCTTATCCTTCTTTGGAGGCGTTGGAGGTAAGAAGAATTTCTAATTGTTTGTGGCTGGTTTTATCGAGCTATTAACAGTTACAGCCATACAGGTTTCAAGCGATCTGGTGCTCTTCACCAACCTTGTAAACATTAAGGAAACAATGTAACTCGATTACTTTTGACTGGTAAAACTAACAGTTATTTATCTTAATTTCGGAACCATAATAATTTGTTGGGATTAAATTCATTCGCGAAATATGTAACAGCACTTTTAGCCATTTTGTGTACCGAAGGCGGCAAGAGAAATTGTAGTTGAACTTAATGTTTACACAAGTTAATAATTCTCTCGAAGACGATCTTCAAGTCATACTTCCTCCAAGCTGAATGAATGTCACGGAAAAAAGAACTACGGTTAAATTTCAGCATAAACTGGTTGTTTTCGGAATAGTAATAAACAGATTTATAATCTTAATCTAAAAATTGCGCGAATTTCGCTCGCGTTTATGATTAATCATGACTTCGAAACTTACTTGTCCTAAATGAATTCGTGCTCCTTTTCAGGCGAAGGAGTTGGTAGAGTGGTGCTCGAAAAATGGAGTTCCCAAGAATGTATTTTGCGTGTCAAAGTATTACCGAACCTGATATACCTGCCAAAAGATACTTTCAAAAATAACTTATCGAGTAAACCGTTCACAAACCACAAAGATAGTTTTCGATTAGCGATGCAAACTCTAATTCTTCCTAACGTACATTTTGTGTCAAAAATTTCAGCTTCAGCTCTAGGACTAAATACGGAAAATTCTTTTTGCCTTTTATAACGCAATTTTACGTATTATTAAAAACCTTCCGGATAGTTATTGAAGGTGAGTTTAAAAAGAAAACACATAACGTCTCCGGATTTATTCGCGATAACACAGGTGAAAGACGAGGAAAATCGGTAAATTTAGCAGTTGTGACGTTGTGTTGACTGAGAACACACATTCATTGCCAGTTTCACGATCTTTGGCAAATGGCGGTATCGATAATGTATTTCAAAACGGAATGAAGCCTCAGTATTTTTTTTAACTAAACACTTACAGATATTTAAATATTCAACAATCTTAATATAAGAACTATTATCCTCGACTTCTCATGACTTGTTAATTCATTAGCAAACATATAGCATTCCAAGTTCGGTTGGTCACCCCTACTTCAGGGAATTGTAAGCGAAAATCGCTTTTTACTTCGCCCTTTAGAGGTTTGTTTGGCGTCATTGTTCATTAGAAAACATCAGTATATTGCATCCGGAAAAGAGTTTATTTTTAATGTGTCTGGCACATCGTTCGCACTTTTAACACAACACACCCAGCAATTTATTTCAAGAATAGATCATTCATAATATGTTGAATTCACTTTGAAAGTAGTTTTATTTGCGACAATAAATGACTCCGATTTATAATATAAGCGTCTAAAAGCCAGCCTTAGACCTTATAGTTTTGCCTTGGTTTAGCTGTTGTGTTTTATAGATGCAGCTTTGTTTGAATTTCATAGTTTGAACCACTTGTTTGCATTTCCTTGTCGTCTTTTGTAAACTTGTTTGTTATCTTTTAAAATATTGAACCAGAGTTTTAATATAAATGAATGTACTTACATTATCCGAAAATGTGATTTTGACCGTTTGATATTTGAAGTAAATTTTAAAGTTTTGATGTGAAATTATGTTGTAGATGTGTTGTAAGGTTGTTAATGGTTTGTTTCATACCAAAACGAATTCATAAAAATTTCTACATTTGGACTTAACTGTAAAAGTGTGATCACCAAAATCATTGCCAATTCTTTTGGAGAGATAAGTTGTTTTTAATTAGATTTTTTATATTCCCAACTAGGAAAATAACGACACAACATTTTATGTGAATTTTACTCGTTGTTGTCAAGGATACTTTAGTTGAAAGCTCTAACAATGTCTAAATTTTATAATCTTGTAATCGTAGTTGAGTGTTAAATTTGCCATTTGGTAGTAGTGGAGAAAAATTGTACCTTTTTGCACTCAATCATAATAAAAGTGAAAGATACTAATTTAATGCATTAGTATATCAGTTAGGACATTCAGTGTGAAATCACTTGTCTCCTATGGTATATGTTTTTTTCTTAACAAATTGGGAGAAGTCATTTTAAAAGTATTTTAAGTGTCAAATGGTCTTCCTTGTTTGCTGACTAATTTTCTGTATGGTCTAAGAATTGAAAGTTTTGACTCAAATACACTTTAATAATTATACCAAACAAGTTAGATGATTCTTTAATGACTGTGAAAAAAACTCAGCTTGATTATTTTGCTTGTGTTGCACAAATGAAACAGTAATTACAAAAACACTTGAACAGCACTTTTAAATTAGCAAGAACCATCTGATATTTTCCCTTTAGAATTTTTTTTGCTGGTTGCAGAATTACTTGTAATCATTCTAGTGGTCATAGTCATAAGTAACAGACTACTGGAAAACTTTCTTTTTTAACAGTCAAATGGCCCTAGCAAACCAAACTTTGTTGATGGCACTCATTTACACCCAAAGATTGCACATCGCAGCATGGAAAATGGACTGAGTACTAAAAAGAAGAGATCGAAAATTCGCCAGTCTAGGGTAAGTTGTTATGAGAATCCTTAGTAAAAAAGATATAATCATTACCAAGCCATTACTATAATCTTAGAAATATTAAAAATGTTTTTTTATAATTTTCTTGAGACTTTTTTATGGTTCTTAACCTGGGAAATTTTTGTTGTAAGACAGATGTGAGTCATTGTTAAGCTTACAAAACTTAGCACTGAAGCAACACTGAGGTGCCTTTTAGTTAGTTGTAAGTAATTGAAGTCGTCAGACTTGGATAAATTATGAATATTTATACCACTATATGCAAGAATTTCCATACTTTTTGGATGATTTTGTTGAGATATATAATAATTTGTTGAGCCACTTGAAATAAGCTCTCAGTATTCCTTGACAAGTAGCACTTTTGTGTCCTTTATTGTTCCATCAAAAAACTAAATAAGATTTTTTTCCACTGTTTTTGTGAACTTGACAGCTGAAATCACAAAGACATAGTTTTAGCTAAAGCTCAAATTACTGTATTTGTTTTTGTAAAACTTGATTTTCTTAAGGCCTGTTATTATTGCCATAGTGATAAAAAAAGCATTTATTTTCAATTGTAAATTAATATAAAAATTGTATTAATAATATTTAAGTTTAATATAATCAATTAGTATCTTTTAGAGAAGAAATTTTATCCTTCAGTTTTAACAGTTATTTATTCTGTGAGAAGGTTATGAAATAATGGTAAAATTGCTTTTATTCATAAGATGTTTTTTAGGATGTTGGTTTAGATAAAAACCATGATGATTGGCGTGATAAAAGATTTGGCTGTGTCAAGAGTTAATATTTTTTTAGGACTTTTTTCACTTTCAGTTATGAACAATGTTATTTAATAAGATTAATTTCATATTCAAAGATTTTGTTTTTGCTTGTTGAATTAGATTTTTATTTAACGAAAATAATCTTCGACAATAAACACAGTATTGTCTTGTATTAGAGTATCACTTCTGCTCAAATGATTTATCATGGACTTATATGTTTATTTCTGAAAACATTTTTTTATTTAGTCTATTTTCAATGATGATTTATGATAACAACATTTTCACCTTTTTATTCGTCTTGGAAATTGTCGATCTAGTAAATAATATTCCTATTAAGACATCCATCCAAGTTTAGAATATATATTAGCATGATTGGCAACAAAAAATCCTTACCATTTGCCTTTCCTATTTCTTTTCTTAACCTATATTTTTCTTCTTTTCACAAGTATGCTAGTCAGGGCTGGCATTGCTTAGGACAATACACTCCGAGATTCATAACTGACACAAAATGTTTGAGTTTTTTCTTGTTTTTAAAAAGGCCACAAAAAAAACTTTTTTGTAAAACTGCAAAAATCAAAAAAAACTTCTCTACAATATGCCCTGATTTAAAAAATAAGTTTTGAGAGCAACTATGATATAATTTATTCTTCTCTTGACAATTTGGTGGAGAAAAAGAGCTTATAATAAAATCTTCTTCTTTCTCCAATACCTTTGGTAAGAAATTGCTACTTATCAATAAAAGTTAATGTTCATTTGAATTGTTGCAGATGCATTATTCTGGTTCAAAAGCAAAGGATTCAGACTCTGAAGATGAGAATGATGAAAGAACTCGAAATGAAAGCCCTCGTCGTGCCACTGTACCACGAGAGAAACTTCCCATTCGTTCAAATGATGTAAGTCAAACTAATGTTACACAAACAGATTTTTGAAGATTTATACCATGGTGTTTGGGTTTGTCATGCAAAATCCCAGAAAATTATCAAATTGCTGTGTTTACTGTCAAAAATAATTTCAGATTTGAGATATAGAGGATACTACATGGCTGTGCGGAGATACAGATTTTATCTTCAAGTGTTGATAATATCTCTTACTTACTATAGCTTGTTTTTTTACCATTTTACAACATTAACTATAGGTATGAACTGCTTTTTAAAATTTTTCACTCAGGTCAAAAACAACAAATGACTCAAAGCCCTGTGCGTGCAGACCATTGAAAACCTCGCAAAAATGCTAAAAGTTGATTGGTTCAAAAATAATATCACAAATGTGTTGATAAAATGGTATGTCCACTGGGGAGAGTGGGGATATCAATTTTCTCATCTTGCTACCATTCGGTATACAACTGTATTTCATATAATAAACATTGTCATTTTAATCATTATATAATCAATGGTGATAATTAGAGTAAAGATGATGATGAAATTAACTGTATTACTTAAGGGGAAAAATGGTTTCAAAATTTACAATCCTCTGTACTCAGTTTTGATACAAACAGGAGACTTGGCCTAATTCAAATATCTATACCGATGTCTCATCTGATTTTTTGTGGGGAAAAAATTGCTGGTCTTAAAAAGTAATTGAAAAGAGCAAAACAAACAAACCATAAATCTATGAAGTATGCTGTATTTTAAAATATTGGAAAAAATAGCTATTTAGAATTAGCCATTTCTTATTTTGATAGCAGGGCAGATCAGACTCTGAAGATTCTGACCGTGGTTACATGGTAAGTTGCACTGTAAATTTTGGAGACTAAACCAGGGTTTTCATTAATGCAAAATATTGCATATTTTACGCAAAAACATATATTGGGACGCAAAAAATGAAATGCAATGCATCCCTGGGACGCACAAGATTGACAGGACATTACGGTGTAAATAAACTTTTGATGA
>JAOBBB020055671.1:0-14392 GCA_025331005.2 Zoanthus gigantus
ACGGGTTTTAAACCAGTTTTGAGTTAATTTATTCGTCCAAACTTTTGGACGGCATCGAGCAGATCCGTGCAGAGGTTCCTTTTTCTTCTCTTTAGAGGGGGAAAAAAACCTCTGCCAAGCAGGGTACTAAAACGCATGCAATCTAGTTCTTTCACTTTTAAGAAACTCTTCTGAATCAATTTCGGACAAACCTTGAGTCATGAACTCAGAGAAACACCTTGTCTAAAAGTTAAGAAAAAGGAATTTCTTTTCCAGCAAAACTCTAAAACAGACTTTTTACTTGGTCACGTTTCCCAAAACTCTGATTTCATAAACACTTGTTAAAAGGGATATATACAAAACACCCTTATCTAAGTACACACCCTGTATTGCACCGTTTAGTTAGAACTCTAATGCACTGACGTAAATAGATTTAGATTTACCGTCCACAGCATGTACAGAACTGTTCGATAGTTTTTATAGTATTAGCATTCTAGCGAATATGAAAAATATACGAAAATAATCCTATAAACATACGCTTTTTGTAGATATATGAAAATTGTGAGTTGTTAAAATTTTTATAGAGGCAGGTATTAAACACAATATTTTGGCTGGAAAGCAGAAATCTTGCTAACAACGAGATGTTCGAAGCAACCATTGCATGTTCAAAAGGAGGCCCTGTGTTAGAAAGTCAATTCAATCAATTTATATGCGTTAATGTTTTTTTCAAAAAGCAAGGAAAACGCTGTAAATGTAAAAAGTGTGAGTTGGCCTGGAGCAGATAATAATAGGACAACAAATGCTCCCAAATACGGGCAAGCCAAGTATGTGCTTAAACTACTTAACAGAAGCTTTTAACTTCCTTTCGTATATTTAAGCAAATCTTTACTTAACTTTAGCTGTACTTAAAGCTTTTCACCTATCATTAATATTTTAGTACTTACGAAGTATGTTCGTTATTTCTGGATCAAGAATGAACTTGAATTTTTCATGCCATTCCGGATTTTTGGTATTACTCACGGTTGCCGTCCGTAGAGACTGATATGGTGTGTTTGGAATACTAAGTTCCACATAAGGATCTGGCGTGTCAACTGCAAAATGTTCAAATTGAAATAAAGTAAAAACACTAGAAGGTGGTCGCGCGAACACAGAATTTTGCCCCTGAGTTTAAGATTAATTTAAATCTTACCAACTACCACGCTCGCCCTCGCCCACGTGAACACTATACACAAGTAAATTTTTAACTTACGCAAATCGCGTAGCACTCCCATCGTTACGTTTCTTCCTCTCAATACGGTTACTTCTACGGAAAAACGTGACCCAGATCGCGCCTGAAATAAAATAAGTGGGTGATTTTCTGATTGTTTCAACAAACCACCGCCTGGTTAGTCTATTAAGTAAGGTGCCAGTCTATCGTGCAGGAGGAATTCCCGGCTGGATCAACGGATAAAGTAAAAACACTAGAACGTTAACACTAGGACGTTAAAATAATCGAGGAGAAGATGCTGTCTTTGCTTTAAGGCCGGTATACACGAGGGAGCTTGCTCCTGCAACAAGCTCCCGCAACATGCTCCCGGAGCAAAGCTCCCTCGTCTGTACCAACAATTTCATGCGAAAAAATTGTTGCGCAACAAAATTTTTGCTCCCGGGTTTTGCTCTATTGAATCAAACTGGTTAAATATAAGGGAGCAAGCTCCAGGAGCAAATCTGTTGCAGGAGCGTGTTGCAGGGGCAAGCTCCCTCGTGTGTATCGGCCTTTAAGCTTTCATAAATCAAAGGAACATAGTCGCCAAAGTGGCGACTAAACTCGCCAAGTTCAAAGTTTTAGTTGCATTGGCAACTGTATCAGTCGCAATTTTGAGCCCTGTACTGTAAGTGCTGGCTTTATAGGTCACCTGGCTTGTAAAGGATTTAGCTTTTTAGCTTAATAGTAATTATTTGATATGTTGCTAAATTTACTTTTCAGGTTTAGTAAATGACAAGGTCTTTAGTTGTTGCAAAAAAGGTGTTTATGTTGTAAATGTTGCAAGAGGGGGCATCATTGATGAAGCAGCATTGCTGAGGGCATTGGAATCAGGCCAGTGTGGTGGTGCAGCATTGGATGTGTTTGAGTGTGAGCCACCCACAGGTAATTGCAATTTGAATTAATTGCATATGCAGATATTTTATCATAAATTATGATCTGATCAGCACAAAAGTAATAAGGCATTTTAAATAAACGACATAATTTTTAGTTAGTAATATAGTTAACTTGTTATAATTTATTATTTACTGGTTAAAGTTATAGGATTGGCTTTGTTCTATTCTTTTATTTCATGTAAGGCAAGTTGAAGGTATGAAAACGAAGTTTACTGTTTACTGTTTAAGAAATTCTCTGATCTCTCTACATATCATTTTGTATTTTTAGGTCCTGGAAAACTTAGAAAATTGTGGAGTGTTTTTAGTGCTGTCAAAATCCAAGAGAATTTTACGAGTTATCTGTGGAAAAATCCAGTAATCAGTCTTACTATTATAATTACCAATCTTTTCAAAATACAATAGTTTCCTGAACTGTTCACTGAAATGCAGTGTCTGTCATCATAAATTATATCAATGTTAATTTATGTTCTTTTTTTTTTACTGTGGATAAAACATGGGCCTCTGTTAGCAAACTCATACAATGTATAGTAGCAGGATGATATAAAAAATTAAAAATTTTAATGAAACTTAAATTTTTGTAGTTAAAATTAAATATTTTTTTAAAATAAATATTTTCTGAAAATTTAATAGTTTGTTCACGAAATTATAATTTTTTGCATTAATTTTTAAATTTCCTTATAAAATAAATAGATGTAAGTGCATCAGTGGTACAACACCCGAAGGTTGTGGCATGCCCACATCTTGGTGCAAGCACAGTTGAAGCTCAAGTTAAGGTGGCAAAGGAGATTGCAGAGCAGATTGTTGACGCTGTGCAAGGAAGGTCTCTTGTTGGAGCAGTACGTAATCAATAAACTAAGTTCACAAAATACAATAGACCTTTTTTTTTTAAGATTTTAAAATTCTTTTCTCTGCATTCAAATTTGCCTGTCCAACCTCGTTTGGGGAAGCATCTTCTTTGGATGTCACAACTTGTGATGGAGGCTGAGTGGGCAATTAATTTAAATACAGACAAAAGAAATGTGTAACCATAAAAAGGTTTCTTCCTCTTTTTATTCAATTATAAAATCAAACAGTCAGGTTTTTTCAGTACTGTTGGCATGTGATATGGCATGTGATATCTCACTTTTACAACCTTCCATGCTATAGTCTTTGTAACTTTTTTTTTTTTTTTTTTTTTCAGTTTTCAATGTTTCAAAAGTTCAAACAGTCTGTAATGTTGCATTTCTGGTTATTCAGGCACATTTTTTTTTCATGTTGATAATGACTTAACGTTGAATAAATAATAGTGCAATTTCACCTAACTTACCAAAAATTAATGTGTAAAAACATATCTTTTGGAAATGGAAGTTTCAAAAAAATAACTATACTCTCCTAAAAATTCATGCCTTCTGCACTATAGTGATGTTAGACACTAGAACAGCTGTGTTCCAGATCTCTCTACAAAATCCTTGATTTTCTCTTTCTTGGTGTATGTATTATTTTAAAAGTCTTAAGTAAAACATTAATTTAACACTCACATTGTAAACATGTATTTTAGTCACGCTTTACGGGCCTTATGTTAATATGTTAGTATACAGACAACGTTTTTCTTGTTCTGTTGTAACTGACAAAGATGTGAGTCACATCGAAACATGTCTATTAAAGGTATCGCTATATACAGTGTTTTTAAGATCTGCAAATAGCAAAAGGTATTTTGCTCTCTCTTTGTGAAATTAAGCCTCTCTGAAAAGTAATTATAAACTACAGTAACATATATTATTTTTTCACTTCAGTGCAATATTTAAGAATCAAAAAAGAGTTTACTTTACTTAATCCTCAGTTCTTTTGGCTGCGCCTAACTGATAATTGTTTATGCATTAAAGATCAATGCCATGGCTTTATCAGATGCCTTGAAACCACAATCAAAGCCATTGGTGAAATTAGGGCAAGCACTTGGTAAGTTGGCATCAGTCATTGCAGGAGGCAATATTACCAAGGCAACAGTTACAGCTCATGGCCCAGATATGAAAGCCGCTAGTGGTTACTTGATGGCAGCAATAACTACTGGTTTGCTAAACAGACAAGATTCTAATTTGGTGAATTCAGCAGTTCTTGCAAAAGAACTTGGACTGCAGGTCAGTCAATAAAATTGATTTAATTTTCGATTTTTTTGCATTTTTTACAACAATACAGTAATTTCATTTACGATGATGTAAACTGCATTTATCTACCTTGCGAGTAAGTAAAGCAGTTATGTAATTTGTGAATAAGACATAATGGAAAATTTTGAACAGCATTTCACATGTCGGTCAAAACTGTAAATATATTGTGAAAAATATCTAAATTTGTTTTTACATCAGTATCTTTACGATCTGTTATATACATTTTTATAAACTGGGAGTATGTCTGAAGAAAAAAAGAAGTGATTAATTTCTTTTTGGGAGGAAGATTATTTGGTGAGCAAAAAAAGCATTGGAGTGGAAATAGCGAGAATCAAACTGGAACAGTAAAGTTTGATGCTACAGTCAGTCTCAGCTATCTTTGAATAGGAATTAACAGACGATGGAAGAAATGCTGGTGTTTGAAATTGTGAAAACGTTTTTGCACACAGCAGAAAAAAGTTAATAGTATGTATACCTCATTTGTGTATTTTGTGTAAACTTGTCTGCACTTTTCGAATGCATTCGACTTATCTTTGATAATACTTCTAGTTTTTATGTAACTACTGTAGTTCAGTATTAAGAAGGAATGAGTATTTTGCAAGTGGCAATCTCAGATTTTTTAAAATTTGAACTTATAAATCTTTTTAACTTTTTCTATTAGATAAAAATGTTTTTACTCCGGTATTCAACTTGAATGTAGCAAAGCCTGGCTGAATTCCATTTAAAAAATCAAACAGAAAAAACGTTTAAAAACGTAGTTCAAAGTGATGCGGTTTTACACAAGAAACCCAAACTTTGAAAGGTGCAAAATTTTGGAGTGTGTCGAAGTGGTGGGTCAAAATCCTGCCAAATAAATCACTTGAGTGTATCCTCTGATAAATGACATTTATTGCGGGAGTAAAAATTGACTCGTATTCAGCGGGCCATTTTCAAGCCAAGTGTTAAACATCATGTATGTGGAAAATATCATGACAGTTGCAAAGTTTCAACAGATTCATCGAAATCACCTTTTTGTTTATGGACAATTAATATCCATCAACATGGTTAGTCGACTCATCTTGCAGTCGGGCTATTAGATTTGGTGAAGTTTTACTTTCTTTCATTGTTTGTTGAGTGACTTTTTTTTAATTACAGGTTTCAAGCTCAATACAAGCAGAGGCACCCTCAGGCTTTGCACAGGCAGTATCAGTCTCAGTACCAAGTGAAAGTGGTTCTACTACACTCATGGGAACTGTTTTTGGCAATAACTCCCCTATGCTTGTCGAGTATAATGGGATACGTTTGTCAAACAGCTTGGCTCTTGCAGGAAATTTGCTGCTCATAACGGGAAGGTTTAACCCTGTGGTGGTTTTGTCGAAGTTTTTGTCCCAACTAGAATCAGGTGGTACAAAAAATTGTTCGTTTTCATGTGCCACTGGTTCAGAGGAATCCCTTGTTGTTTTAAAAACAGAAGCTCCACTGGAAGAAAGCATTTGTAAAATTGATAATGCGAAACTCTGTTGTCAAGTTTTAATATGAGATGCTACATTTCTGCTAAAGAAGTCATAAGAGAAACTTTGTTAATATAGAACTGTCACCTCACGTATAGATAGCACAAACGTGCTTGTAGCTAACTTGAAGCCACTAAAATGGGCACTCAGACTATGTTGGTAGTGGGCTTTAGCCATGGTGTCCATTTCAGTGGATTCAAGTTATATTTAACTACTAGCACGTTTGTGCTATCATTATAGCCACTTCCCACAATCATAGTATGACAAACGTGCTAGAAGGTAACGTGAAGCCACTAAAACGGGCACTCAGACTATGTTGTTAGCGGCTTTACCACTTTGGCCATTTTGTGAATTTTAGTGGCTTCAAGTTAGCTCAAAATTGGACTTTTATCATTATAGCCACGTCCCATAAGCAAAGTGCTTTCACTTTAAATAATTATTACTTTTTTAAGACAGAAAGAGAAGTTTTAAATCAAATTGGATGCTATTTCATTCTTGTTAGAGTATGGTGTATAGTGGGAATAAAAATGAAGTGGGCAATTTTGTTGTATTTTAGTTTGAGTTTCAAAGATATACCATAGAATAATAATTTCGTATTTTATAAGCACTGCTAATATCTAATTTATTCATGACTTGTAAAGTTAAACGTCAAGTACATAGGTAACTTAGTTTGGGAGGTAGCTAAACTATTGAAGTTCTTTTCTTTTATATTAATATTGGTCACGTATCATATCGATCAGAAATTTGATCATTCTGCTTACTTTGACAGGAGGCCTCCGAGCATAAAATGCCTAATTAGTGACTACTGACGTGTCCATTAGATTTCCCAATATTTTCAAGAGACAATGGTTCCGTTTATCAATTCTGATAGGTCAAAAACTGTTAAATATTGTGTTATCAGGTTTTCCTTCTCTTGTTCTTTTTCGTTAATTATTTTATAAAACAAAATATGATTTTTCCGTGTTTACGTAATTCGAGGTATTCATTCGGTAGGTTGAGAGAACACAAAATAGACTAATCACCACAGCTACCCTCTCAGGTTTACTTTGCAAGTCTCCTGCGTGTTTAAGTAAATACAGAAACCACTTGATGTTCTTCAATAATGGCTTTTTAGCTCTTAAATGTAATGTGCATGAAAGTAATTACCAACCAAGTTTTGGATCCTCAATATAACGCACCCTCATAATATACATAAAATTATGCACATAGACATAGAGACAGACCCTTAATCAGTGTCTTTTATAATGAGAGTTTTTGTGCGGTCAATGCTGGTCATTCGAGCGTCTTCAAACGAATTCACGCTGATGCAATTGTAAAAAAATAACGCAAACAGTAAAGTTTCAGCTCTTTGACGTGCACGATGTTCGTTATATAGCCCGAATAAGAGAATGAAATAGAATTTTTGTTGTTGCGAGTGAGAGTGCATCACTAAACTGTGAACTGCCCATGCGCGGTTACTTGGTATGCGGCCGTGGAAGAATGGGGAAGAGATGCTGAAAATGCCGTCATTACGCTGAATGCGACAGTCTTATTGGCAAATGGAAGCTTTTGTGTGTTCCATTTGGCCAAGTAAAAAAATAGTAGTTTCTCGTCCCCGCCCGCCTCCTTTTTGGCAGCCGCTTTCTTTTTTTTCTTTTTTTTTTAACTCTTTGCTATTTTCATATAAAACCTTTATATCGAGTCATTTGTCTATTAAAATAACGATCATTCACTTTTATCTTTTCTCTTGTGAGTGTTTTCCTGTAAAAACATCCTCAAATCGATGCTTGTCACTGTGTCACATGCCGTGACGTCTAGCTTAGATGTCCATGATCCAGCCATTTAATTTAATACATGTACAGTTTAATTCATTCTAACTAAAACTGCTTGGCCTAACTTTTTTTAAAAGTGCAACATTAAATCGTGCTCATAAGTGTGTATGGCTATTGTCTGGCATTCATATATAGAAGTTATTTTGCCTAGGAACCCATAATTTACCAATAAATAAGAAATAGTAAAAATAGTAAGAACCGCCTGCCTCCTTTTTGAAAAAACACCGGCGTTAACACTCATTTTTAATTTTTTGATGATGCCTAAAATGCGAGCTTTCTAGCTCCTGGGCGAAACGTGTTTAAATAAATTGTTGATTGATTGATTTTGATTGACATTTTAACAAAATGGTTACACATGTACATTACGAGAAAAAGTTCACCTAAAAACATCCATTTGTTGGTATTTAGTAAAACACTGCAAGCTAAGTAGAAAATCGTTAAAAGATGGGCCTTTTTACTTCAGAATTGACCAACATGATTTCTCATTTTTAAAACGTTCCTACTTTATTTTTTAGACATTTTTCCCTATTTTTAAGAGTTGTCAGGTACTTGACGCCCTGTCAGTGCTACTCTAACTCTAAGCTTTAAACGTCAGCTAGCAAGCTGTAGCTCATCTTTCTCGGCGCGGAAAATGTCATGTATACAGAATAACCCAGTGTGGCATGGTATATTGCACTCAACCTACTTGCAAGCAGTCAACAGGTATGATATACGTTAGTATTTAGAAGCAGAGAGAGCTCTACAGTGTATGAATAGGGTGAAAACATTTTAATATTGTTCGACCGATGCCTTTAGAACACTTCAAGTTTATTTTAAGTGCCAGACTCAATGTCAAACTCCTAGAAATACAACTTGTGAGGATTAAGCTAGTCAGTTACAAATTATCTTGTGGGGACGGGCAGTGAGAGGGGGGGAGGATGGGAATACTAACGAATTCACCTCGCAGGCATACAGTACTTTCAGATCCTATACGCCAGTTGCAAAATTTGAATGTTACGCGTGACACACTATATCGTAGTCAGGTTGGGATCCCTATGATTACTGTTTTTTAAAATTAGAAATGATTTCATTTATGGTCTGTCGAGTTCTGACTAGACGAACTTGAGGAACATATTTTTTAGTGTACGATGTAATAATTTATGTATTAGAGTTTCTGCGAAATGTACCGGCAGAAGAGTATAAATCCTCGGTGATTTTCATGTGTAATATGATAAAGTGTTTACGCACAAACAATTTTTTATCAGAAGTAGGGATTTATCATTTTAATAAAATTTTAGAATCTTCATTATAAACCTAGCAGTAAAGTTACAAAGGAATGGTATTTAGGGCTAAAATAAATGGTAATTTTCATACCAAAAATTTGCAACTGATGGCTCCTAAAGAAGACGTTTGGTATTGTAAAGGCGGGAATTTTTAATATATTTTATGACAGCTTTTGTGCCCTCACTGACGACGTGTTTAGCCATCTCGTCGGGCAGAAGAGGTGAACAGCGTTCAAGGTTCTTTATTTCCTATATATATACAAATTACAATCTAACGAGTAACGTATGATAATAACATTGAATCTAAATAGGAGGTGCAGAACTAAACAATCTAAAAGGTTAAGTGAGTGTTTCTACACCTATAGTTGGATTATTAAGTTATGTACAAAATTCATCTCTCCGGTCTGCATCTCTCCGGTTGTGATGGTGGATTTCTTATTAAAGCCTTGCCAGCGATACGCTTGCAAATGACGTAGCCGAAGGAGTTCACGGTACTCGTGGCTTTGCTTGAAATATTAGTGTCGGGATGAATCTGTAAGATAATTTGTAAATGTAGATGGTATAACTTTCCTCTGTTTACCCGAGTTTCTTTCCCATCTTTTATGAAGGAGCTTTACTGCCGGACCCTGTGCTCGCCTATTCTTATTGCTCAGGGTATATAGGGGTATTGGGATGACTGTATGTATGAGTGTCTATGGTGTATTCGGACACTAGCATACTGTCCATGGACACTGTGCTCGTCTGTTCGTATTGCTCAGGGTATGTAGGGGTATCAGGATGACTGTATGTATGCGTGTCTGTGGTGTATACGGACACAGCATACTGTCCATGGACACTGTGCGTACTGTTCAGGGTACATAGGGGTATTAGGATGACTGTATGTATGAGTGTCTATGGTGTATATAAACACCAGCCTACTGTCCGTTGACACTGAGCTCAACTGTTCGTAATGTTCAGGGTGTATAAAGATATTAGGTTGTATGTAGTCATAAGTATTTATGTTGTATATGGAGACAAGGGTACTGTCCATGTAAATTTTTTAAACCTGTTGAAAGCTTTTATGGATATACAAAGTGTACATAGAGAAGGTATACAGGTAGTTGAAGCACGTAGACATAGAGACAAGCCGACATTCTGTTTTGTTATATTGAGAAAGAGCCCGTTTTTCAACGGTTTGCACAAGGCTTCTGACAATTTAGAACTACAATATCCAAAGAAAAATATCGATAAGGCTACAATGTGGCCATTTTTTATAATAAAGTTTATTAAACCATTGACTATGTTATCTGAGCGAGAACAGCTTCTCCGTGTTCTCATAAATCGTTTCTGATAAGGAATGTGGATCTTCATTTCGACTTGCCGCCACAACTTCCAGTACCTGTCTAAAAAAAAACATAACAAGACCTTCTTCAGATGTCTATCATCTCAGTATTTTAGGCCACTTAAAAATATCCCGGTTTATCATCAAAAATTTTCCCAAAATGCAGTTTTTTTAGGTTTCATTCTTGTGGACTACCGAGTCAGTTTCGGAGTAAATCAACACCACTAATATGATACTGTCCATATTACAATACAATTTATTAACACCTATATTTTGAATGTACTCTTTGAGAAGTATAATTTTCTATACTTGTCGCTAGGTCACTGTTTCTGAGCTCTTGCGTATGAAATGTGTCTCCATAATCCCTTCCCTAGCACAACCCTGGTTTTAAGAATGACAACCACTCGAGTCTCAGCACTGATTGTACATACTAACTATAGTTCTTACAAAAACGTTTGCAAACTACGATGAAAATACTCACATTATATTTGCAGGTTCATTTCTGCTTTTAACACAGAAGCCCTTTTCCCATTTTTCTTTTTTCTTCGCCTCAAACTTTGTTTTCACATGTTTAAAACCAGCGTGAGTTGGTCGAATGTCACACCAAGGAGCATCTGAAGAAGTATAAATATATATCAAATGGTGTTCTTTGTTAAACGAAACGCGATATAGGCAAATGTAAGTCCACTGACAGAAGTTGACCGGATCCACAGAAGGATACATAATACAAGTAAAGAAGTAAATACATGAAATGGTGATCTGTAATAACGGAAAAACTTCTTCAGAAAAATGATGTTATGCCTCGAGCGGGAATCGAACCCACTTACCTCAGTTTCATGTCCGAATGTGATACCACTACACTATCGAGACAACCCTATTGACTGCACAGCCATCAAATTGATATGTAGGATATTCTAACATAGGTGACCCAATTCAATATTAGCTAGAGGGCAACTTGCATGGCAAAGCTGATCCGAAACGGATGCAGTGTTTAAAGACAAATATAATTATATTTACCTTCTTAAAGCTTAAGAAACAAAATTATATTTTTGACCTTAAGAAGTAGGGAAATATATATTAAGCACTTGACTTAAAGAATTGTTTGTCCTTTCCTGGCCTTAAATTCCAAGTATGAAGATAAATATACTGGAACTGCAGTGATCACAACCACACAGAATTTAAATTTACTTATATCAATTAGCTCCGATGAAGTATTGTAAATGAAATACTATATATACTAGTTATGCAATGCTTTCTCATGGGATACCGTGGAATATGCCACGCGTCTCTTAAAGGACTTTCCGTATACACACGAGCCTTTAGGCGACTGTGTATACGAGAAAAATACAAGTGACATGTTCCACGGTATCCCACGACAAAGCATTGCATAACTACTTAATCCCGTGTGTCACGTGAAAAAATTAGTGCTTGGCTTCCTAAACACATAAAAAAAAAATGGGAAAGGTAATTGTCAATTTCAGCTGGGGACACTTTACGCAAACATCGTTTCTCTGAATACGGGTCGTCTTGGAGAAACCTTAGGAATTTTTTCACATCCAAGTTTGTTTTCTTCACGGTTTTTTGGTTACGCTGTTGCTTGACAAATTGTTTGACTTCATCATCTGTAAATTGTTGGTTTCTGCCCCGTTTATTAAAATCCATTTCGATAGAAAAATTTGGCAGTTCTTCGTTTTCTAGTTTTACGCTTTACAGTTTTATCGAGAAACATTTAGTTTGTTTGCCAGTATATGCACGTACGTACAACCACTGGCGGGAAAATAGCTCGCGCGCGTACGTCACGACGGGAAAGCAGAGTGGAATACTACCCGTTGCATATTGCCCGTTGCTTATCGCAGAATATGCAACGGCTTTCCTGGCTTTTGATTTGCTGTATTTTCAGTTCAGCATGGGATAAATAAATATATGACATATGCAATATGTACAAGGGAATTAATCTACACAATATATTGTAACTACAGTATAACATGAAATAAATGACCTGTTTCAATTAAAAGCCGATCTGATGGAATAGTCTTCATAACTTCAATATTTTCAGCTGTCTTGAGAGAACTAAAACATAAAGTATTCGATTCATTTGTCACAGAAGGTTGTACTTCACATAATAATTAAACTTAGTATACTCATTTAAGGCTACAAATAAGGTCTGGTCAGTGGCCCGACATGATGTCCAGCCAAATCAATTTTAGCTCGGTCATACCCAGTTTCTGTTCGGACAAACTTTTTTACACAAAAAATGTACATTTTATTGTTTTTGTTTATTTATTTATTTTTTTTGGTGTGTTTGATTTCCGTTTCAGTTGAATGTGATGATACATGTGGGCGAAATAAATGAATAAAAATGTGGGTTATATGCAAGGGCGGGTAATCTGCTAACTTTTGTTTCTCTTGCATATCGCCGATTTGGCGATCACATTACAAGTATCTCGACGTTTACTTTTCTCAAAGATATTCTGTCCTCTACTCTAGTCTTATAAATCGAGTTGTTTAAGATTTTTTTTTTGGTGTTTGTAATTGCATTCATAACTCTGATGCTAAGTACGTTATCTTAGTTTAAACAAACATTTTTTTCACATTTTCAATGAGCATCCCTATTGTACTTATTACCCCAAAGCATCCCCCAAGATTCTAGTTTTTACCAATCTGTGCCGAGCTATCAGTGTTTTAATTTTGACGGGATGTTGGAGCAGATGTGTTGTATTCCTAGAAATACAAAGCTCATCTCTTGAGTTGCGAGATTTTGAACATAATTTATAATAATATTATTAAAGTAGTTGATTACCTTGGGAATCCAAAGACATCTGAACATTGCAGCATTGTAACAGCTGAAACTTGCTATAAAAGGAGAACTGAATGCTAAAACTAACTTATTTTTGTTTGAATCTTTTGGTATAGTATATTAACTCTACGAAGTTTTTTTTTAATTAAAGTCAAATTACATTGAGAAATTAAATATAGAAACAAAGAAAACTCTCTAGAAAAGGTTTGGTACCGTGGTCGCTAATGAGATTGTCAGCTGTATGGTATGACGTAGGTTACGATATTCAGAACTTAGATATAGCAGTGTGCTTCGAAATCTTGATATTTTTTTGAAGTTGTTTTTTTTTAGGCAGCCAAAAGCCGCATAGTAACCATGGTTTTTTCATGTTTTAATCATTCTACTATTGTAACCTACGTCATAAACAACCCCTAACATCACATATTGAACTGCCGATCACATCTTGTCGATTCGTTACAAAACATAAATTTTTTTTAACTGCTCGTCTAACAGCTTAAAAAAACTTCATATAGTTGTTCTATTATGCCTAAATGTTCAAACGGTGAAAAGTCAATTTCAAGGTTCAGTTCTCCTTTAAATTTTCTTATACCATTCAGTTATATATTATTATATTGTGAAAAATACAATTTCTGTAAAATTTATATTTCATAGCACGATTCTAACTGTGCCTGATCACAATTTTAACATTCTTAATACATAAAGCTTCTGTACAATCATTAATAATTTATTATTTAAGGCCAGGGTAAACCTAATATTTTGGTGGATTGTGAGGAAGTTGAAATGAATTATTGAATAAGAAGAATATTGAGTAGCATCGCCAAACCGTACCTCCTCACTAGGGGTAAGTGCAGCTGTGGTTTGAGGACGGTTTGGTGATTTTACACCAAATATTAACTCAAATATTAACTTTTGAACTTCTCTAAAAATCTTAAATATCAAATTTCTTCCTCAAATTATCTTTAAGAAATAAAATCAAATCTAAAACTCAACCGAAAAATTTGAAAATATTCAAGCTGCTTCCTTTTTGTCCCCTCTGTAAGCATACAGTTTTTGCAGAGTCAAATGATGGACTGAGATGTCGTCGAAAACATCATGAAAAGTCGCCAAAAATCATGCTTTAGGTTTACCCCCGCCTTAATAATAAATAGGGCTAACTCGATTATTTAAAAAAAAAACATAAAAAAGCTATAGTTTTAATATCTTAAAGTGCCTATGAAGCGAAACATGTTTTTACATTTCTAAACAGATCAATTCAAAAGTACTAAGTACAGAAAGTTTTGAAGAAGTTGGATAAAATGCCTCCGAGATATAGCTGCCCAAATTTGCAGGTTTTGAGTTGACGATTGGCTAGCTCATTATGCATTCAACGTATCAGGTTTCTCGTTTCTGTGACGTAGTTTTGTTTGCAAACTTCAAAAGCAACATGAGAGAAAATAGCAAGTTTTGCTCATA
>JAOBBB020055730.1:0-14392 GCA_025331005.2 Zoanthus gigantus
CGTGGTGGTCCCTGATGGTGTAGTGGTTAACACTCCTGACTAGAAAACTAGGAGACGTGGGTTCGATTCCCGCTCAGAGCATATACACCAATTTTTCTGTTAACCGTTTATTTTGGAAAGTTATTTCAATTAAAAGATATTTTATTGAAGTATTTTTGCTTACCCATAAAGTGTAATGACAGATTTTTTTTTTTTAATTCTTATTTTATTTGCCCATAGTGTTAAAAAAAGGGTTTTAAAGTTTTTAGCTCCAGAAATTGTCTGAAACCTTTTTTTTTCTTTCTTTAAATACGCGAAATTTCGGCTTAAAAATTGTACTATAAATCGCGCGGCCAAAAGGTCACTCATTGTGACGTCAGTTGGTTTGCAAAACACAGCAAAGAGAAAAAAAAAACATTAGAACTAGAAATCTTGCTGTTCAATCAGATTCGCTTGACATTTATAAAATTCCATAAGGGTATTTAAGTGCAGTTTTAAAGCAAAATTTAAAGTAAAGCAAAAGACAAAGCAAGCGGCTAAGCAAGCGGCTAAGCAACCAGGCACACATTTTGCAAACCAACTGACATCATTACCCAAAATCTCGTCCCAGTCCCTGGTACAGTTTTAGAAGTAAAATTTAGCATATTTTGGGCGCTAAAAATTATGGAAATAATTTTTTTCCGTCATTTTCAAATCTATTTTCCTTTTTTTTGTACCAATATAGACAAAATAAGAAAGAATAAAATCTGTCATATGCACATTAACAAACTGAAATTGCATATGAAGTATAAGAATATTTAAGTCACTGGAAATTTAGATGAAAAAAAAATTAAACAACGCAACGTATCGCACAGTCTTCATCAGGCAACTGACAACCTGTCACGTGATGTGATGTGTCACGTGACGGTTGGCTGTCAATCATGAGTCAAAACATTCACTCGTATTTGTAGTATTAGAATACTTAGTGTTTTAGTGCTTTTAAAATCCATAGGCAAATGAACGCGTTAGACAAGCTGAGATTGACCGTAGTGAGGTATTGCACTTACAGAACACTTACAGACTTACTTGGGTTCCGGATGAGGTTTGTTTCATTTGTTATTCTTTTATATATGTACTCGTTTTTCTCCACCATTGTAGCTGGAAGATTTCCTACCTTAGTTTCAAGCTTATAGCTGTCTAAGCAATAGCTGAAATAGTCAGGTACCAACAGAATTTATAGAATCGTCTAAAGGTCACCTTAGTAATCAAAGGACTGTATGAGCTACTCATTCATGAGTGTTAATGTAGGAAAGGCAGAAAATGATAGAGGAAGAGAGAGAAAGAGAGAGGAAATCTCTTCTCTCCCTCTCTCTCTTGTACTCTCTCTTGAGTCATTGTATCGACATTGTAATCGAAAAGTGATAGAAGTAGAAGTAGAAGTGAGATGTCCATTTTTCAGTCATTCTTAGTTACGCCTGGTCCTCACTACGACATAAGCAAAAGCATAAACATAAGCATAACGAGTCTTATGTCGTAATGAGGACAGCCGCGACATAAGCCTAAGCACGAGATTATCAAAATCTTCTGTTCTTCATATGCTCATGCTTATAGTTATGTTTCTTATGTCGCTAGTGAGGACAATACTGACATAAGCATAAGAATAAATCAAACCATTCAGCCAATCATAGGGAACTTGGCTCCAGGTTTCCCTCACAAAAATCCAACGGATCGCGAGTAAGTGCAGTTCGTCCGCTGTCTTGTTTTGTGTGTTGGAGAGAGAGCATGGTAGCTAAAATTAGCTTTGCGTCTGCTTACAACATTATGCTTATGTCGCGGCTGTCCTCATTACGACATAAGTCCGTTATGCTTATGCTTATGTTTATGTTTATGTCGTAGTGAGGACCAGGCTTAAAGATAAAGAAAAACTGACGTGCGTCACTTGGTGATTTAACACGGGATATACATTTGCATGTGCTTATATAAACTATTTAAACCAACTTACAATCATTGTATATTCACACTGATGATGACGTAAGTAACGCCGAAACATGTTTGTAAATTGTCATTCTTGTTTGAAAATTTTTAAATTACCAAACTATCCATGAACAGTGTTAATCAACAAGTGCATCATCCAGTAATTGTGATAATTGCAATTTACAGTTGAAAAACGTTTTCCTTCGGAGATTTAATTGTAGCTTTTAAATCTGGGGAGCTAATAAGGAAACCAAAAGATTGATGTAGCTCCCTAGCTTGAACTATGTAATACAAATAATACTTACCAGTTTGGTATCAACGCAATAATATAATATTAATATAATAATATTACTATTGTATAGAATGATGAGCTAAATAAAGGTTATTGATTATCATTGATTATTGAAATTATCAAACTATTTATTAGCAATGTCATGATATACATCAACAATCTTATCTTCATCTTCAAGTCAATAGTAAGGCCATCAACAAATTATGGTCGTTTAATCTTTAAATTTTGTGTGTTACTATTAAATGCTATATTATTATTATTATTATCATTAGAAATTATTATTAATATTATTGTTATTACTACTACTACTATTATTGTCATATAAGATATTGTTCCAACAAAAACAAACGTTTCTTGTAGGGAGCGATGAAATAGATCAAATAATTTTGGTGCTTCTTAAGACAAACATGTTTGTTGGTGGTGTAGTTGGGTTTGTTTTGGACAACACAATGCCTGGCACTGCGGAGGAACGGGGCCTAATCAAGTGGCGATCAAGACTGAAGGACGAGCTAGGCGAAGAGCTGGAGGTGGCGTCGGTTAAAATCTACGACCTGCCCTTTGGATTAAACAAACTCAGCTCTCTTAAAATCTCTAAGTACTTGCCGTTCATACCTTACCATTCGAAAATAGCTGAAACAGATACACAATTGTCAGTAATAGAAAACCAAAGCACGGTAATGTAACCGTCTTGGCAATACTAAGCGTTTTCATGTTTATAATTCAATCTACTGAGTCTTCCTTACAAATGAGTTTGCTTATTGTCTAATTTTTCCCCTGTGTTCGTGTTTTTTTATAATATTGTGTAACTGAAACCAAATGATTAACATTGATTTGCGGTTGGCTTTCATTGCATTTAGATTATTGTTTGAAGCATTTTATTATGTGGCTAAAAATATGAGTAAATAATCCTCAAGATTACGAGCAATCGAAATGAACTTTATCGATGATTTTGTTCTAATCAAAGCAAACTGAAATAAATGAACACTAAAAAGAGATCTTTTGTTAATGCGTTAGACTAGTTTCCTTTTCAAACGTTTTCCAGGTAACCCTATTGACACCCAATTAATGGTTTTAAAAGAAAGCCATCAAATTATGAAAGATCGTCGAGGTTATGTACACATTTTAAGTAAAAATCTTCCAGATACATTTCAAGGAGATTCGATCACGTGACCTCTTCGATACAGTTCAGCGCTCTTACCGAATGAGCTATGAAGCCACAACTGGGAGAGCAGGTCATTTTTAGTGCATGGGTCCATCAATAACACTTTTAATACCACAATAACCTTGGTACAGTGCTCTTAACCAACTGAGCTAAAAAAAAAACCACACCTGCCGGAGAGAGCAGATTATTTTAAGTGGATCCATCAATGCCCTCTGAGGTGTGCGATGAAAGTTTTGCTGCGTTCATAAGACGCAGATCGTTTATAACCGCGGCGTTGCTACACCACAGTACAAACGCGCCCTGAGTCTTCCTTACAAAGCACGGGCAGAATCTTGACCAGCTGCGGTGTCAGCGTTACTTGGAAAAGCTTGCAAGCAAAACGACATCTATACAGCTTCAGAGCTAGTTTGCCACCTACCTCATCATCTGCGAAATACCATAGTTTGCACGTCTACAAACAAATAAGGGAGTGGAAAGACTGCACCGAGGACATGAAGTACGAGGACTGGAGTAGAGGCTAGCCATGCAGCAACAACTAACAGTACACCAATTATGACTGATCTACCACCATCACCCCAGTCTGTACAGATTTTGCAATGTAACTGCTCTCAGGATTGTAGCACCCATCGGTGCTCCTGCCCCAAGAACAATCTTCAGTGCACCCCTGCTTACGGACAATGAAAAGGATCTGGATGTACTAACTTGCCTGAGCCTATTGTGGATAATGAAGATTCTAACTGATTAAATTCCCTTGAGGCCGGTTGAATCGGGATAATTATCACAGACATTCCCTGGCCCGTTGGCAAGTGAATATGCCTTTGTGTAGTTTAGTCGTGCATGACATGTATAGTATTAGTGAAACAGAGTGGCCTCCTGTGGCCAAGTAAGAGGCGCAGCTATCTTTACCCCCACGACCAGAATTTTTCAGTGCATTTATGGCGGCATTATGCCTTGCTCACATCGACAATTGTTATAATCCCCGATTTTAAACACAAAGATTTACAGCCGGATTGTTATTGCAGCGATTCTGGCGTCTAGCTAGAAAGCGGCCTTTGATGACAACACTTACCAATAGAGTGTCTGCCAACCGTATAGCAAAAGAGACCACCTTAATTTAATAAATAAAAAGGTACATAAACACTAAGTTAGCTGCTTAGTTATATTTCCAAATGGTTCGATTCTACCTCTAATAACAATTCAGGTGCTTATTCTTTTCGGAATTGTAGCGTACGTACTTCATTTATCAAAGATAAAAATTCCTTTCGATTTGGGTTCCCTGTGGTTTTTCATAGCATACCCAAGCTCCGATTTTTTGGTACTTTTGATATGTTGTAAAGGAGACCCGAATTAGTCGTAAACCGTTGAGAAAGCGTTTTTGCTATTTGTTGAAGTTGAACCGTATTTGGTTGGACTAAGGAAGCAACTTTTGATTAAAGAAAGCTTTTTCACGGTTTAATACAACCTTATTTTGGATAACATGTTATTTTAGTTGATTTTACAGCTTGTGCATAAGGATTGGAGGGCTAATTTAAATGCAGACAAACGAATATTTAAACCAACCATTTGCAGTTTGATCGGTTCATTCGAAAAGTTAACTCAATAATATTCAATAAATAATACCACGTTTGGCGATCAAAATTTAGTTATTGATGTTAAACGTACATAGCAGGAACACGTAATGATGTCATTCTAACTGCGCAAACGGCCAACGCCCGGCTTGCTCGGTCGGTACAGCGTGAGACTCTTAAATCAACACGAATGGTCGTGGGTTCGAGCCTTGCGTTGGGTGATCAAAATTTTGATTTTGCTGTTAATCGAATGTAGCATGGATAAGTAATAATGTCCTTCCAACTAACTGCGCAAACTGTCACCGACCGGCAAGCTCAGTTGGTAGAGCCTGGGACTATTAAATCAACATTGCAGGGTCGATGGTTCAAACCTTAAGTTGGCCGATCAAAATGTTTTTTTTTTTGCTGTTAATCGTATTTAGCATGGATAAGTAATGAGCCTTACACTGGGTGTTTTGCAGGGATAAGTAATGATGTCCTTTTAACTAACTGCGCAAACAGCCAATGCACTGCTAGCTCAATCGGTAGAGCATGAAAGCACGATGGGAGTAATTTCAGGGTCATGTGTTCGAGGCTTATGTAGGCCGATCAGAATTTTGTTTTTGTTGTTAATCGTATTTAACATGGATAAGTAATAATTCCCTGCTACCTAACTGCGCCAACTGCGAACGCCCACCTAGCTCAGTCGGTAAAGCATTGGACTCGTAAATCACCACAAAAGATGCATCTAAGGTTCGTGGGTTCGATTTTTAGATTGGGGGATCAAAATTTGGTTTTTGTGGTCAACCGTATTTAGAATGGATAAGTAGTGGTGTCCTTCTACCTAACTGCGCAAACTGCCGACGCCCGGCTAGCTTAATTAATCGATAAAGCATGAAATTCTTAAATAAATACAACAGAGGAATTTCGGGGTCTTGGGTTCGAGCCTCTTCGTTCGGCGATCAAAATTTGGTTTTTGCTGTTAATCGCATTTACCATGGTTTAAGTAATGATGCGTTTCTAACGAACTTTGCGAACGGCCTTCTCACTAACTAAGCGAACGGCCTTTCCCCGGCTAGCTCAGTCGGTAGAGCATAAGACTGAAAAAAACACAAAGATAGGCTTCTCAGAGCCGTGGGTTTGAGCCTTACGCTTGGCTGTTAATCGTATTTAGCATGAATAAGTAATGATCTCCTGGTAACTAACTTCAGAAACAGCCAACGCCCGATTAGCTCAGTCGGTAGCTAGAGCAGGGGGCTCTTCAACACGACGAGGGACATTCTAGGGTTGTGGGTTCGAGCTTTACGTTGGGCGATAAAATATTGTTTTTGCTGTTAATCGTATTGAGAATCGATAAATAATGATGCCCTTTTTAACTAACTGCGTAAACTGCCAACGATTGGCGAGCTCAGGCGGTAGAGCACGAGGCCTTTAAATCAACACGGTAAGAGGCATTTCAGAGTCATGGGTTCGAGCCTTACGTTTGGCGATTGAATATTTGTTTTTGCTGTTAATGGTATTTAGTATGCATAAATAATAATGGCATTCTACCTAACTTCGCAAAGGGACAACGCTCGGTTAGCTCAGTTGGTAGAGTATGAGATTCTTAAATCAACACGATGAGATGCATTTCATGGTCACGGGTTCGAGCCTTAGATTGGGTGATCAAAATTTTCTTTTTGCTATTAATCGTATTTAGCATGGATATATAAGTAATGATTTCCTCTAACTAACTGCGCAAATGGCTAACGCCCGGCTAGTTCAGTCGGTGGGGCCTGAGAATTTTATATCAACACGACGAAGAGGCATCTCGGGTCGTGGGTTCGATCCTTACGTTGGGCTTTGAAAATTTTGCTTTTGCTGTTAATCGTATTCTGCATAGATACATAATGATGTCATTCTAACTAACCGCACAAACGGCCAACGCCTGGATTGCTCAGTCGGTAAGGGATGAGACTTTTAATCAACACGACGTGAGGCATCTCAGGGTATTAGGTTCGAGCCTTTGCGTTCGGCGATCAAAATTTTCGTTTTGCTGTTAATCGTATTTAGCATGGATAAGTAATGATGTCCTTCTAACTAACTGCGCATGCGGCCAACGCCCGGCTACTTCAGTCGGTAGAGCATGAAATTCTTGAATCAACACGACAAGAGACATCTCAGGTCGTGGGTTCGAATCTTACGTTGGACGATCAAAATGTTGTTTTTTTTGTTGTTAATCGTATTTAGTATGGATAAGTAATAACGGCCAACGCTCTGCTAGCTCAGTCGACAGAGCATGAGACTTTTTGCCTACTATATTTCAACACCAGTAAACTAGCTTGATTTTATGATGGAAAGAATTATAGTGAAAAGTATTCAGCAATTTTCTTAATGCGTTTAGTTTTGTTATCCAATTCTGAGAAGATTTGCCCATTTTCTATTTTGCATAGTTAGCGCCTTAGCGGAGCTGATAATCCTAATCAATTGATAATTTAAAATGCTTTATTGATTTCAGATTTTCAGCTGGTTTTTAGATGTTAAGAGAAAAGAGCTTTTTATTTTGAAAATCAAAGTTATTTCAGGTGTCTAATTTAATAATAGTAGGTTGATTTGCATGGTTTTGGAAACACAACAAAAAACTGATTAGTGTATTTTTAAAACCTAGAAATATAACACAGCGGATGTGATAATCAATTTCTTTGTTTTTTGGACTGAAGTGTTAACTGACGGTGTACTGAACTGGTAGAAGTGTTAAATTAATTTAGAAAATTATTAGTTCAGTTCTTGTTAATCTTATAGTAAATTAAACTATATCGACCTTAGGCAACATCGCAAATCGATTTCATATGAAATATAATTTAGTTTGAAAAATTTAAACCGGCTAAAAGGCTTGGGAAAATGTTTAAGTTCCTTTTGATGTTTCACGGTTAACACCATGACTTTTTTACACTTTTCTTTCTATACAGGCGTCTAAATTTTAGCTTAAGCTAAATGTTCTTAAACTATACGAATGAATGTTTTCAGTCATCCTTTATCTAAATTCCAGTAATTGATTTAAATGTTTTTTTGTCGTTCATAAACTATTTTGAGGTTTTTAGCCTCCAATATTCTTTAAATTTTTAACCAAAGTTTCAAGTGTAGAATGTACATCTGTTGCAGACAGTATTTCTTTCCTTCCCTTGATGCGGAAGCGTTGAGAAAAATAAAGTAAAAGA
Source organism: Zoanthus gigantus (assembly GCA_025331005.2). NCBI lineage: Eukaryota > Metazoa > Cnidaria > Anthozoa > Zoantharia > Zoanthidae > Zoanthus > Zoanthus gigantus. Next base: position 8,131 of record JAOBBB020055730.1, read on the forward strand.
GGCAGGAAAAACAAACATTTTCATCAGCTTCACTAGCTGCATTTGCAAAACAAATGTACTTCTAAAAATACATGAGTTTGATACACATGTAACTGCAGATTTTACTCAAAAACATATTATTATTCAACACTATAAGAATACTGACGAATATAAGCCGTGATACATTTTCATAATTTTTGGTGTGTACGAAAAAAAGCCCTCTGCCCCTTGGTCGGCCTCGGGTATCTTCGTAGTTTTGAAATTCTCAGGTTTTCCTTCCCTAAGTTTTTTGTAAAATGAAAAAAGACTTTGTATATAACAAAATAGTGTATTTTCTCTTATCATAAAAAGATTTTAAAACTTCTTGAAACTGTTATTTATTCAGCTACAAAAGATTCTTGTTCTACTTGTAGAACATTGCACTAATTTCTTTCACCTGTTTTTCTTTCTTTCTATTCATTGAAAATAACCAGTTATTACGCATTAGGATTTTTTAAAAACACATATATAAGGATATGGTTTTGTTTCTGCGTTTGTTTGTTCTGGAAAACTAAGGCAATAGAGAGATGACTTTTGCGTCACAACATTTGCAGCGTTAATAGCAAAGACTGTTGAAACAAGGCCATATCTAATTGGGCTTTATTTCTTGTCAAGCATTTGCTTAAGGAAGGAAACGCAAAATAAAATTAGTGTTTGCTTATCACAAGTTTGTTTAAGTTACCAAAATACCTACCTTCCAAAAAAAACTTTCGTTTTCAAAATTTGAGCCTCACGCTTGGCTTTCTTTCGTTACATTTTCAGTTTTTGCTGTAAATGTTTACTACGCAGAAAATCTGAGCTGAACTTCAAACTCTTGAATAGCTAGCAATAAGAGTCCAGAAATTACAAAAAAAGAAAAAAAACAACTAAGTACAATAATTAAAGGCTTACTTTATTACACCGGATAAGCTGACAAGGCTTGTTTGTCTTTCGTTGGGCGATTATAGTGACACGAACTGACGCGACATCCGCAGGAAAAGAGCGATTTAATTGCAAGAGGTTTCTATACCCAATGCAATTAAACTCAGTTTAACTACAACCAAACAAGGGAACGCACATAGAAACAGAACCAGGCGGCTTAGGTCAAAGTAATCAGAACAAAAGTAAGTTATTTTTGTAATTCTCGGACTCTCTCTTTTCTTCTCTATTATTAAGGGGTCTTCATTTCAGTTTTCGTGAAAAATATAATTTCTTTAATTTTTTTTTAAATAGCTAATTCACGAATAGAATTAAGTTCACCTATATCGATTTTTGTACCCAAACTTTTATTTGAAACTACAAGAAATATTTTTGGTCCTAAAAGAATACAAGAAATGAATTCTTTTAATTCATTGTCCACTTCAGAAACTCCACGGCCATTGATGTTGAAGGCAAGTTACATTCAAACAAACTATGCTGTTAAGAGATTTGTGTTTAGCAAGCTAATTGTTTTTTTATTGGTTGTTTAAGGAAATTTCTTAAAAAGACAAGAAAAAATCAGAAACCAAAGGGAAACTGAAAGACTGAATACTGGCACATTTGAAAAAAGAAACTCCGAAATTTGACCACACGTTCAAACTGCAAACCGATACTCTACACAAACTAAAAGTCTCTAAAAAGAAATTTTCTTCTTTTGTTTCATTCTTGTGAAATTTAACTTTTAACTGGTCGCTGCACTGAGCACAAAATCTTCAATACTGGTTTCGAATTAGTTGTTGTATTTTAAACTATTGATATTAGAATGATTTAATGAGCACTGGGTGGCGTGATTGGCGCAGTTAGTAAGATCCGGTCTGCCTTCAGAACACAAGGTCCCCAGTTCGATCCCCGGCTCTGCCGAGATTTGAATATTTGTATAACCTTCTTTTCCGCCTAAGCTAACTCAGCTTTCCATCCTTCCGATGTAGGTAAATGAGTACCAGGGTCTGCTGGGAGCTAACCTACGTGCAGACTCTCTTCCACTTAACACAACAGTACAAAACCAAAGATAATATAAGCGCTGGCTCCATGGACCACTTGGCTCAATTTCAAGGCTTTAGCTTAGCTTAGTGGGTACAACTGGAATTGTTTAGTTATTTACACGTTTATTGGTGAACTATGAACACCGAAAACGAAATATTTTTTTGTATATTTCAAAAAAAAAAAAAAAAAAAAAATTAATAATGAATATTTGAAAATCGTTTCACCACACTTTATTTTTTCAATATTTTCTAAATGTAGCATTTTAACTTAATTTTCCACAAGAAACTTTCTAGGTTCAAACACAATAAAACCAATAAAATAAAACGATGAAATATTTACCATAAAAACTAACTTAAAAACTTTATAAAAACTAAGTATGCACAAATTAGCATTTATTAAAACGTTATACGTAAAATCCTTTTTGAAAATATTAAAATTATCCCAATTAGTAACGTCACGTGGCAATTTATCCCTTGGTTACAGCCCTAAATGAACTGAACGCCCTTTGACCAGGAATGATTTTTCCAGCCGGGATATGTTAGGGCGTTAGACAAGAGAGCACACAATCCTAATTTCGTGCTGTTCTGGGTGTCCTGTGACTGCTATGAACGCAATAATAATTTCGTGCTGTGGTTAGGCCTAGACAGATTCTGCTCGGCAACTTTTGAGCAACTTTTTTGATTTTGAGCAACGTTTTAAATTGTGAGCAACTTTCTAAAAAAATGTGCATTTTTCGAGCAATTTTTGTACATTTTTGCACAATTGATCACTTTCAAAGCATTTTGAAATGAAAGATGAGTATTACTATTGGAACAGTTTCGGTAAAAAAAAAAATCTCGCCTTGGCTCTCTCTTTTGGTAAAGTTTGGAGGATATAATTTGATAATAATTAAGTCATTCAAGAACCAGTTGACAAAGAAAGGAAGGCACATAGAAACAGAGGCACAATAAATAATGTTATGCAACACCTTATGTTTGCTGTGTTTTTTAAAACATGGATATTGTTATCTTTGTAGAGAAAATGTGTGGAGCAACTTTTTATATCAAGGGAGCAACTATTTGAAATTTGTTCAAATTTTAAGCAACTTTTTAAGGCATTTTTGAGCAACTTTTAAGGATTTTTTGAGCAGAATCTGTCTATGCCTAACTGTGGGCTGGGTGTCCTGTTGCCCCTATATAAGGACACCAAAATGGCCGCCCCACATAATAATTTTGCAGGGGTATATCTCGGTGAGGACACTAGTTCAAAGTTACGACGCTATGTGCTGACACGTGATGGAAATTACACTGGCCTCGATTCACTTTTATTTTGCGCCTCCTTCAATGTGCAAATCTTCGTGGGAATAATAATAAAACTTAAAAGACCGAGTTGGAATCCGAGTTAAAGTTAGAGTTGGACCCCCAACCTAGAGAGATATGCAATAAATTAATTTTGAATAAACTTATAGTTCATTATAATAAGTTAATAGTTAATTATAATAAGTTGTTTCTACGTCTGCTTACCATATTTACAAAAAAATAACCCTTATCCAAATCCTAAAAAATATTCCTCACCCAAGCCATACCTCGAATGTCAATGCGTGAAGCCAGATCTAGTCCTACTCGGTTCTAACTCCGACTCAGGCTCTGCAATTTCCGAATCCCAGTCTTCGTAAGCAGCCGGTATAAATACGACATGTTTTTCATGCTTCTTGCATTTTTTCATTGGCGAACGCTGATTTTTGGCAGTGCATTGACATTCTACATTTTTTAAATAAAAGAAATATATGACAAAAAAGTAGGGATATTTTTTTACCTGTCGCCGAAACAAAAAACCGACTGACAAACACATATAATGGGCCGGCGGCGTATTGCGACACTTGATGCCTTTTAATAAGGGCGAGTTTATTTGATTGTTTCAAAACAATTATTGCACTCGCTTCACCAATCAAGATCCCGCTTAGAAAAATGTTCACTTTGTCCTCGTTCGTACAATCGCTTTGAGTTTGTTCACCATGGCCATGGTGAATATGTGAGATGACAAAAAAATTGAATTTTAATAATAAAACCGGGATATTTTTTAAAGTGGTCTAACTAACAGGACTATGCTGTACTTACTTGCTAAAAAAGATTAGAATTTTATACAAGCGTGCACGATTTCATTCGCTAATTTTATTTTTATAGGACCCTAAACATTTAAGCTTCTCGAACGCATAAGCCAGTTGTGCGCATGCGTGTAGGTTCTGGCCAAACCGTGGAGTTGAGCACGGGTAGTTTGCTCTTTTAAAAATTTTGCACTTTTAATCTCTGATTACTTAACTTTTCTAGCCTGTAGTCCCATTATCACGGCTTGGTGCTCACTAAGTAGTGTATGGTAAGAAAATTCCAGAAAATTCCAGAAAATTCCAGGAATTTTCCAGGGTAAAGAATTTCTTTTTCCAGAACCCAACCCCAAATTCTTTCTTGGCAAAAACAAAACAATATCAATATAGCACCACAGCTTATACTAAGGACTTCTTTGTGGCACTAAATGCTGCCGCTTTACCATTTTACCTTTGTATGGGCACATGATAGTTTGAATATGCAAAAAAAAGTTAAGGCACTAAAACAACTGACTTGTTTGCGCTGTATAACTATTGCTGTGCCTTAACCACGGCGAAATGGCAAGAACAAGAACAAAACACTAAAACACCGAAGCTTAAGATTTCAGAAATATAACTATCAACTCCAAGCTTCTGTGGTGCCGTCAACACCAAGGAATATGCCACGGTAAGTGTTATTGGGCTTTGCTGTTGGCACGAACCGTGCATGCATTTATGTTCTGTTGTCGAGTTTCCACAGAAGCGTAATTTAGATAGATTTATCTAATGTGTCTCATTATAAATTGTAGGAAAATATGGTGCACGTTTTGGTTTCGCTGCTAGCAGTGACTGCTATGGTTTATGGAAAAACTATTCCAAAGCAGGAAAATTTGCTAAGTTCTAAATCTGCAGAAAAGATTTGTTCAACGCAAGACGAAAGCTGGCGCTGCCAAGGGGATTTTCTTTTGATGTTCAAATGTGTGAGCTCTCAACTCAAAATCATTGAGATATATTCACCACGACACTGCGCATCCCGTCATCAACAGCAGAAACGAGGGCAAAGAAAATTTGCCATTAAGAAGCACTTGCTCTAACTGCTTGATCAGTTGGCTCGATGGAAAGAGTTTTAATTGTTTTAAGATATATCTTTGTTAATAATATTTAGAATAAACTTTTTTTATAACTATTTGCCAATTACACGTTTTAGTCACAAGCAAACTAACTGATAACAAAATTTGAGTCTGAAGTTCCCTAAACAATTTAAATGCAGAGAAATACAATTTGACAAAAACCGTATATAAAGATATAAAAAAAAATTCAACTTGCCAAACCGGATTCGGGACCCAAAGTTAACTTTCTGGCCTTCATATCGAATAACAAAATGAAATCTTTTACATATTAGAAATTTTAAGCGGTTATTTATTTTATCCGTGCTTCTTCGGCTACTGCATTTGTCTGTTGGTTAACTGATCAATCGATTTGACATAAATGTATTAATGATGCAGTCTCCTCAAGCCCTTCAGGGTTATTGAAATGACTTTAAATGTATATATAAACAGCGATACGAATTTATCACGGGTGTCAGAATGGCGGGAAGATCATCAGTCGCACCTCCCACCTCATCGACCCTAGCCTCGATCTGACTCCTAGGGTTTTTCTCCGACTTCAAGATACATAAATAAACAAAAATATTTCCTTCTTATAGAGTGGTTTCAATAGTAGATTGAGTTCAAAACAGAAGTGGAGGGAATGTGCAAGAGTGAGCTCAACAAATGTTTATAAAAAGTTTATCTCTGCATGTGCAAGAAAGCGAGACGAAACATATTACAACAAAAAATCACACACGGCTATCAGAAAAAAAGCATGTTTCTCACTAATTAGCTAGTTGGGTATATGCTAATGTAATTGAGTAAAATTGAGTAAAATAAAATGCAAGGCTGGAAAACTACGTAGAAATTAATTTGTCAGTGAACCAATATATAGCAAGTGCTCGGACTAGGCCAGCAACTTTAACCGTAGACAGCTGTTTCGTCCTTATTACTACTGCTAATGTAATTCTTCACCTCAGTGTCGGTGAAAGCCAAATATATTCACCTTCACTTCAGAGAATAATTACTCACTAGTCGCCTACACTTCGGGGGAAAATTGTTAAATATATTACAGCTTATACTACTGCTACTACTACTACTACTACTACTACTACTACTACTACTACTACTACTACTACTACTACTACTACTACTA
>JAOBBB020055778.1:0-23592 GCA_025331005.2 Zoanthus gigantus
TTCATATAGTTGTTCTACTATGCCTAAATGTTCAAACGATGAAAAGTCAATTTTAGGGTTCAGTTCTCCTTTAACATCTCCAGTAAAGGTTACAGAAAAAAATAGAACGAAAATCTCGATATCTTTCGAACTACCCAAGTTATCGTTGTAAATGTGTTTTGCTCATATTTGTTTCACGGGTAGTGTTGTTTGCAAATGCCATAAAGGACTGTAACTTAATTATCCACGTATTGAAAGCGTAATGCTTGTGGAATGTGGCTATGAAGAAAAACGTCAAGTTTTGATAGCACAAATGTGCTAGTAGCTAACTTGAAGCCATGAATAGGACAGTATGGCCACGTTGGTAGCGGGTATTAACCATTAAATCTACCATAAAAAATCCACGTGTATCCGCGTATTCAACTGATATTGATGATGGTAATGAAGATTTTGATATTAGTGATCATGATGATGGCATGATTATAATGATGATAATGCTGCTGCTGATGATGATATCGGTGATGAAGATGAGGTTATTGTTGATGAAGATTATAACGGTGATGAGGGTGTTGATATTGATGACGATAATGACAATGCATGGTGACGACAACGATGATAGTGATGATGATAATAATGACAATGATAATGATGATGTTGGTGACGAAGTGAAGATTGTGGCGGTGGTGATGACAACAGTATGTTTATCGTGGTACTGGTGACGATGTTGAAATTTTGATGACAAAGATAGCGATTCGTTTCGTGTGTAAATAACGTAACGTTTAATGAGCAGTACGTGAAGTGAAATAATAAATTCTTCAAACTGATGCTTTACGTTGTAGACAACGGAAGAACAGTTGCACTTCAGAAAATCCAAACGATACCAACCAAGACTCTCCACACCAGATATTATCTTCTCGAAACCATACAAAGAATCAGAAAATATCGCAACACGCAGTGCGGTCACGAGAAATATTTCAGCAGCTTACGCATGAACCACCAAAGAAAAGTATGAAATGTTTTTTATATTCTTTTTTATATTCCTTATACCATTGTCATTTGCTGTTGATGGCCTTTGGATAAAGGCCGAAATATACAAGTTTAAAAATGATTAATCTTCTCGTTATTTTATTTATATTGAAACTGTTTGCCCAAAAGAATATATTTATTATAATTAATTTGCATTTTTTTGTATACTTGAAACTTAAGTTGATAAAGTGAAAACAAAAATAGAGATAAGTCAAATCAATTACAAACAAGGTATATGATACAGTCTCTTATGTTGATGTTGCTAAATTTAATCTGTCATTGGAGCAGCAAAACATTTTGAGCTAGAGCCTATGTTATTTGTAATATATGCATGCAAAGTTTTCTCGGAAACTTTTGTACCGTTTGCTGCCGTAGAGCGTCGATGATGTGACTTTTTGGAGTACTGAAAAGCTCAGCAACATCCTCCTAACCTAAATTATTCTAAAGAAGCGGGAATTCAATTAACCGGTCGGTGTTTTACTTCAGCAGTCCAAGAAAACTATAGGCGTATTAACAAGCTCTGTTTCAACATTGTTCCCAGGTGAGAGAGAGGCCCTGGGAACGAGTTTGGCTCAGTTTCACGTTTTACGCAAACAAAAATAGATGCAAGCTTGTCATGTTATATTTTTTTGGTTGCTCATGTCACTTTTCTAATTAACCAAACATTATTTCGTTTAGTTCAACGAAAAGATGATACAAAGATTGCCGACAGCCGAGATTTCATTGACCTTGCGTCTACACTGGAAATGATTGGAAAAGCTAAACCTGGAATAAAAGTCTACGACCAACCACAACTTTGTCCGGATGTTCCGAGACCATATGAATTGATGGCGAACCGTCAAGCATTTAACTCTAAGGCGTTTGCTAACCTCGAAAGGATTGTGGGAGCCCTATCACGTGCTTCGCTCCTCAAACAAATTGGAACATGTAGTTTAAACGTAAACACGTCCCAGAAACCGACCTCCGAGGCTAGTACCCAGACTTGCGAAGAAGACATTAACAACGCGGCCCTAGAAAGAAACATATCTAACAATTTCAACAACCGTGAGGCTCATTCTACACAGAGAAAAGTAACCCCTGCAAGTCCTCGTGATCAGGAAATCTTTTTAGAGTCAGTAAATCTATTGAGAAAACCGTACCAATTTCCCGAAAAAAGGTTTGACGAAAAAGAGAGTTCAGTGAGTGCTCCACGTCGCAATGAAAGTGATCCCGATAATAGTTTAGAACAGAACTCGAAAAAAAACGGTTTTAAAGTCTTCACAAATTGTAACATTGCTTGCTCGGTAAGCGAAGTAAAGGATTCTGTTTTACAAGAAAGTCAGTGGAAAGGGGACGACTGTCTTGCATGTCATTTTTCGAACACGACAAATCATCAAGTAGAAAAACACATTCACCTAGCGTTTGAAGGTAAAAGCAGAAAATCCAACGATGTTCCTTCAGTGACTGAAGGATCAAGTTTTACATCACGGCAATCTTTTGTGACTGGGCAATTATCCGATGTTTACTCTGTCGCCCAATCCTGTCGAGAAGAGGAACCAATTGCTAACCAGAATAATACGTCGCCAACAAAGGAAGCTGCCAATGCCATTGTGACGCTAGCAAAATGTCCGATTACTCTAAATCGTTCAAGCTTACGTTATTCTCCGACCAAGCTGAACGTTTCGTTCGCCTTAAATAAACCCACTGAAGAAAATGGCACTGAGGTGATTGGTTCAGCAAAACAACAGGTGCCAATAAGAAGGGGGCCCATTTGTGACAATAATGATGAACCTATTCGCGTTGGGACTATGGCCTCAGACATTAATAACACAGGAACTGAGGCCATGAAGATTTTGAACAGCTCTAACAAGAAAAGAAATATTGATGACCTTCTGTACAGAAATGCCAAGAATAATACTAGCTATGATAGGGATCCACTGCACAAAGCAAAGAGGTTACCCAGCGATCCTGAAGGAACAGCTTTGAGTGATCTAAGCTCATCAATAGAGCTCGTACCTGTAATAGTAAACGCCTTCAGTTTGCAACCTGGACAAGAGATAACGGAACTCGATGAGGGGGATACATTCTCCCATAACAACAAGACGGAGCAAGGTAATGGTTTATCAACCGGAAACCGCGTAGTTTCCAATAGTATTTTAGAAAAAAGCACGTGCGATTCATGCCATGGATCTGATTCTGAAAACACAGTCCGATATTGTACCTTGCATCAGGTGGGGAAACAAGAAAAAGTTTCAAGTTTTTTAACAGGTGAAAGCCAGAACTTTGCTGGGACAGATGCTCATTCCAGCAACATGGAGGCAACGCAAACTAAAGCCATACATCTTGACACTTCGCGTCACACACCGAGAAATGAAGACGTCAGTGTTGTATCACGCGTGACAGAAGTCTGGCGTAGAAACAAGCGTGACGGAAGTTTTCTTCAGCAAGGGCGAAACGATTTAGCTTCTTCTCACACAGTGTACAGCAAGTCCATTGTAGATCCCGTTTGCTGTGCGTCAGTGTTTAATGGAGAAATGGCTGCTGTACAATAACAAAATGCGAATTTCCCTTTAAGTTTTACCTCGTATTTACCTGATGTTTAGAATTGATCTGTTTAATAATGTTTTTTTAAAATCCCTCGATGTAATAAAAAGTTGTATACAGATTGAAATTTCAGTAACAATTTTGCAGCTTAACGTTTTGAAATGTTTCAAACATCGGCATTGTTTTAGAAACTGCGTGTATCAAATTAAAGGCTTCATTTCACTTGAAATTCCCTCGAGTTTTAAAATCAAATCTTATCTATCTACACTATACTTACCTATGTTTGCTCATTCACCCTCTAAAGTCGTACGCTAATGAAGTACATTGTAAATAATGACGTCATGCTGCTATTATTTGCCAACAGAAAGAATTCAGAGTCCAATACTTGTTTTTGGTCAGTTTTTACGACGTTTTTTTAAATGTTTACCAGAAAAAATACTTTTCGATATAATAGCTCATTTTTTGATATATGAACTCGTTTTTTTTGTTGATATATGAGCTTTATTTCTTTGTTGATGTATGAGCTTGTTATTTTTTGTTGATATATGAGCTCACTTTTTTCGGAAATTTACAAAGTTTTTTGGTTTTTAAAGTTCAAATTTCGCGCAATAAAATTGATTTGGTAAAATTTTTATATTTGCATAGTTCTAAGATCATTATGATCTGGAAATTTGACATTCGATTATCGTATTTAAAATAGTACAGTTCAGGATTTACATAATAATTTTTGAATATATTTGACTTGGACCCCTCAACGACAGACACCTTGGGGAACGGTTGCAACAGTCCGTATTGGAGTGGTGTCCGTCCTAATGAGACCAATGGTAACATCGTATAAGTGACGCGTATGTACTTGTGAACCAGATAAGCGTCTATTTGGAGAAAATGCAGTACAATTACGAACAAATGGTAATACATTTAATTTTTTGACTGACTCTCAAAGTATCTGCCTATTAATGTAAATTTCAAGTCTCTCTGCGTACTCATACAACTTAAAAGAAGTTTCTTCTTTAAAGTTTTTCTTTGTTTAAACGCTAATTGGCGAAGAATTGCCCAGTTACATTACCGGAAATGTACAAACACGTGTGTAATATGACATATTCAAATCGCCTGCTTGTACACCATCATGGCGGGCAGTAAATCACTCTCGGACTCAGGCTCATTTTACTGACGTAGTGATGACGTCGTGAGAATTTGATTGAACGTGAATATTTCTCTTACACTACATTTTTAACAAAATATCTTGCCGATCTTTGACAGCTTACTTTAAAAAATATGTAATAGAAGCTTTTTCTTCAATTGAGGAACAAAAGTAATCTTTTGTCATTTGAGCTTGACTGATTATCGTGCATTACAAATTAATTATAAATTCGGGAGTCGTGATCATTTTAATATAACCACAGGCAGCCCAAGCTAAATTTGTGTCATATTTGAAATGATTATGACGGTTAATAAGACTTTGTATGAGAAAATATTTGTTTTAAAAAATATCGAAAAATTGTTTTACAAATGACAGAAATGAAGTTTCCTTACCTCAAATGTGTGTTTATTTTGTCTGTTGTCAGTGCATTTATAGCATCTGGAGATATTTAACAAAGGTTTTCAGTATCTAAAATCATCTGCATAACGCAGCCCGAATAATAGCCTCTGTGGTGTGGATCCTCCAGGATATTGTAGCGGTTTATGAACACATTTTAGGGGAAAAAAATTATTCTTCCTTTAGCAAATTTTGATATTTTAAAACTTTTTACACGAGCCGCATTGTTGCAAGTTGATTCTAAAACTCATTAATAATTCATAAAGTTTGATAGCCAATAAAAATGGTTAAATTTGTCACGTACATGAGTTTTGATACCCAATGAAAACACAGATGAAAACCGCACGTACTTTGGATCACATATCAAAACCACATGTGGTTTTCATCTGTCTTCTCACTGGACATCAAGATTTATGAATCAAAACAAAACAAATTCAACACAAAAACAATACTTCACAATTTAAAAACAGTTACATTGTCTGTTAGTTTTTTTTCGTTGACAAAAATTTTTACATCACAATTCGTAAACGAAGAAGCATTCAAAAATAAAAAACCTTCTGACCTTCTTTCTTCGTATCTCATTTACACTTTAATTTTTCTTCCTTATTTTCTGTCTTCGAGTTTCTGCTCCTAATAAAGCTGATACATGAGAAACTTTCTTCTCACTCGTTTTCTCACAAGCAAATAATGCATTAGACATGTGCCCGGTTCCCTCTCTAATTAATTTTTCTTCTGTATCACTATTAAAGAGTTTAGAAACACAAGTGACACGCAAACAATGGGCCGTTTTTCTCTTGATTCCCGCAGCCTTGCACAAATTCGGCAAAACAGAATTCAAGGTGTTAATCCCTAAGGGACTATTCTCAGAAGACAACGTTTTCGACTTTGGCCTGAAATAGAAAGCTTTATTTCTTTTTGAAAGAGTTTCAACCAATCCAATATACAATTGATAACTACACTAAACATCGATCATGCACTTGACCTCTCTCATGGAAAATATGCCTTACTTTTTTTGGTTCATACTTAAGGTCAGTAATACCTCCATGGAAAGTTTTACATAAACTTTCTATATTTTATTGCAGTTTTGCTATTTTTCGTCGTTGTCTTGATGCCGAGATGGCGGAAGGATAGCACGCTGCAAGGTGTGAGTTTGCAAACAAAGAAGGAAGAGGCGGAAGCTGTCACAAACCAGGACGAAGAAAAGTTCTGGAGTGCAGGATTATTTGGTAGTGAAACAGCTAGGCAATTATTAGATACTATTCATTTCTATAACGGTAAAATGTTTGGCTTGCGTGGTGGTGAACATAGGAAAATTTGTGTGAATAACTTTTCTTTAGGACCAAATGTTATTAATTTTGAAGAAAACGTAAAAAGGTCGATCCATATTCTAATTGTAAACTTCGATGAAAAGTGTATCTTGCATTGAACATAAACTCTATATCCTCTCTTACCTTTTATCCGAAGTATCTAAAGGATTTAATGCTTCGCTTCCGACAGTTTCATCTAAATGCCTTCGGATGCCACAGATAATTCTATAAAGGGTCCTTGCTGGATACACCTTCCATCACTATTCGTAACCGGCATAATTTCCGTACTGCGGTGTACTTATTTATGCATGCAGCTCCATTGTATAGTGAAGACAATACGTTCGCACCTATGAAATCACTGAACGTTTAGCGTGAAATATTTTGTAGCGGTTGTTTGTTTTAGAAGTTTTACGTTTTGATATTTTTTTACAGATATAGAAAGCGGATTACAACCAGTTCTTGCTATATTTAATTTTGTGTGTTTACACAAAACTGCATAACTATGGCTTAAAAAATCGGTCAAAGTTCGGTCGGATATTTCCGATATCGGGTTTTCATTTTCAGGCATCGGGTTTATACGGTACTCTCCGTTTTACAAAACAGGAATCGGGTTCACACTTCTTTAGTAATTAGAGGGTATTGTTTCAGTGCTTTTATTTACCATGAGATTATGTATTTTAAAAATTATCATTACCTATATAGTATTACAGTTTATATTCTCGTGCATAGTTATGTTTTGGGTCCGCTCAGAATCATTCTAGCCTGAGCCGAAGGTGAGCATTAACTAGATTGTTTTTTAAAATTGAAACATTGAAAAAGAAATCATGAATAACAAATTTTAGAACCAAAATAATTATTTCCAATAAAGAAATAATAATTGTAATGAAGATGACCGCCACCTGGTTAGCCCAGTTGGTAAGGTGCCAGTCTGCTGTGCGGGAGGCTCGGGTTCGATTCCCGGCCGGACCAACACTTAGGGTCTTAAAATAATTGAGGAGAAGGTGCTACCTTTGCCCTAACATCTGCAAATGGTTAGACCTTCACGTCTTCTCGGATAAGGAAGTTAAACTGTAGGTCCAGTCTCTCGATCTCTCTGTCGAGGGACTTAAAAGAACCCACACCTCAATTGTATATATTTGTAAACAGGTTCTGAAAAGCCCCAAGGGGAGAACCTATATATCTATTGTATTGTATTCTATGGTAAGTTTTCGACAACATTTGCCCACCGTATTTGTGCAGTATAACTTTTTTTTCTTGGCATAAAATGTAAAACTATATATTATTTCTGACCATACGTTAGAATTTTCCTATTTTTCCTTCACTTATTAATCTGGGAAATTTTCTTTCATTCATCATTTTGTATCTTTTAAAATTTTGAGAGTGTAAATACATTGTTGTTGTTGTTTTAGCAATGTTTTGGTAGTGAAGAACAAACAATACTGTACGGTATTTGTGTTTACCCAAAATAGCAAAGTGCATTAGTTCCTAGCATTACTAACCTGCTGTCTTTCCGACCCGAGTTTTTCCACTTTTGAGAATAGATTTCTTTACTGTAGCAACTGTAGAATTGATACTGGTAAAAGGCGTGTTGTTTTCTTTGACTGAAAAATCATTTTCCTTGTTTGCCAAAGGTGGTGAAGGTAGAGCTGTTTCACTATGGTTAGGATGACCTCCTGTCTCTGTTTCTTGCACTAATTCTTGATCTCCTATCTCCTCTTTTCTAGAACTCTTTCGTCCCTAAATGTTTGAACTAAAGTATCACATCACCACACCAAAAACAGAAATTGCTATTTGGACTAAATTACTCAGTGTTTTACAAAATTGAAGAGGTACTTTACACCAGAATATTCAATAACATTTACAGGGCCAGCCGTTTGTGTTCAGAAAGCCTTATCAGATTTTACAAAGTTGTACAAAGCTTTGTTTTGGTTCACTGTTCCACAACACTTCTGATGGAACACAAAGAAGAAGAGGGAAACAAAACATCATACACATATCCCGTTCAAGCTTGAGGTCTGATCCCATGTTGAAAGAGTAAACTTGCATATTTTAAAGGGAGACCACGGGTGGAAAAACTGCTCAAGGGTAGATTTGAAGCTGCATAAACCAAATGAAAGTCCTTTGCTTTCAGAATCGGTGTTTAGGAAATAAAAACAGTATTTGTATCACTCTTCCAGTAAAATACTGAAAATCAACCATCCACAGAGCTAGTCTATCTTAAATTGTACCTTGTAGCGGAAATTGCTTTTCTTTTTCAAAGGCATGAATATAGATTACTTTTTTAACAAATAATGTAACATTTATTAATGCTTTTCTGTAAAACTCGTTGGGTGATGCTAAAATATCCCAGGCATATGGTCAAATATAGACAACTTCAATGAATTCGTTCAAGCTTGTATGAAATTCTAGCACGTATTAGCACAGAGCACAGTTCTGACAGCTATCAATGAAAAATCATAAAGGACCAATGAATATACGTATCATAAGAAAAATATTGTAATCGTAGTTACTTGCATGAGACAATTTATTTTGGAAGCACTTATCCATACAGACAAGTAGATTTCAAAACTTTCAGTAAAGTCATGAAATATTGTCCATCAAAACTGCAAAATATTTGCCAGTGTACGCATCTGTCATTTGTTTACTTCCTGTATACATGTTTCATGTGACTGTGCAGACTTGCTGTCATTTTACACATATTTGCAAGATGTGCTGAGAACCAAGGTTGCTTTTGACCTCTCACTTCATTGCTAGTGTACAATGTACTGCAATGACGATTCTAAAGAAACTTACAAGACCAGTAAAGTTTCCATGCGGATAAGTAAAACTTGACCCACATTTGTGTCATGGACAGGTAAAAAAAAGTTGATCACCCTGTACAGTAAAACTACATTTATAAGTAAAATACATTACATTACCTACCACAACAAAAACAATGCTGAAGAAGAAAGTGATAAACCAAATACAGTACATATGTGAAAGCTGTTAAAAGGCCAACCTAATAATGGTACCAACCTTTCTTGACATGGAGGGAGATTCATTCATTGTAGAGCTGTTGACTGATGTCCTTTTCCTTTGCGTGCCTTTGTCGGTCACCAACTCTGCTGCACAAGCGTTCTCCTTTTCAGTGATACAACTTCCTTCTAATGTTTCATGTTCAGAAACATTCTTCTCACGTTTCTCCTCTGTACAACTTTCTTTGGTTCTGCTACAGTCACCGCTGTTGTCTTCTTTCAATACACCTTGTAAACTTTTCTTCTGTTTCTTATTTCTATATGAGGAAGGCCTGAAGCATAATGCTGGGATTTTCTTTCTTCTTTTTCTATTGGATTTCTTAGAAATTCTTTCATTTTGAGAGATATTCTTGACAACATTCACGATATCTACATTCAATGTATCGAGGCTTACTTCATATTTGTCCTCATGTTTCTTGATCGGAGATTTATTTTCTTTTTCACACTTCTCTGACTTATTTTGTTTTCTGTTTTTCTTAGAAAATGTTTCAGGAAGTTCTGAAGGCTTCTGCAAATTCTCTAATTCATTACACTCGTCAATGATGGTTCGGTCCCTTTTGCTACCATTACTTTTGTTCTCGGATTCTTCTTCACTTGATTGGAGCATCTCTAAAGGCTCTTGTAAATCCTCGCTTATTGTTTGGATACTCCTGCCACCATTAACATGTTTTTCACATTCTTCTCCACCTGATACTTGGTTACACTCATCCTCATCAACCACATCCTTGTTAGCTGACAAACTTACTTTTCTGCCCTTTGGTTTAGCGAATGCACCATTCCTTTGCTTCTGCACTCTTTGTTGCCTTGTGTTTTTTCCAGATTTTGTTGAAGTGAGAATTTGATCAGCGTTATTTTCATTATTTTTCGATCTTTGCTGATTTCTTTTTGATGACTGCCTTGTGGTTCTCTGCAAGGCCTTAGGTTCCATATCCACATCTTCCTGCCCTTCCCCATCGTAAGTTTGAAACTCTTTTGACACCCTATTTATCTCCTCCGATTTTCTTCGTGGTGATATACTTTCTAATATCTCTTCACCATTTCCAGTTTCCCTGTCTTCACTATTTCCAGTCTTCCTCTCTTCACCATTTACAGTCTTCTTCTCTTTATTATTACTAGTATTCCTCTCTTCACTATTTCCAGTCTTCCTCTTTTCACTCTTTCCAGTCTTCTTCTTAGTTCTTGTGCTTCGTTGCCCTCGACCATAAAGTTCCTGTTTAACGTTACTACTTTCCTGTTGTTGATCTTCTAAGTCACTGGCCTTTTTGTCAGTCTTCTTGCTCTTTTGTGTTCTTTTAGATTTAGTATGCTGTGTTTAAGATCAACGTAAAAAAGTAGTTAAAACTTTTGCTTTTACAAATGACTAATCATTACAAGAAAACACAGGCCTGTGTATCTAGATTTAAAAAATTGAGACAAATTATTAACTCTAGACAATTGATTTATCTGCTAAAAAACTGTTAAGCATTATTATGGTTCTTTCAACATAAGCTGTTTATCAGAGTTTGTAGAATAACCTTTCGTTATTCACGAATATATGTTATTCACGTGACTGTGTGATACAGTCCGTGTGTCATAACTCAATATAATAACTTGAATTGAATTTGTTTAGCTTATCCGAGCGATCAAGACTCAAAATGTATCCTTGCTAAAAATCAGCATGTTGGTGTAATTTATCAGCAAGATACTATGATAGTTATGCTCTAATGACTCCATACAAATCCTTTCCAAATTGGCTTGGTTCTGAACGTTAGAAACTAAGACAATTAAAAAGGATTTCTATGGGTCATCAGAGCATAACCGTGACAATATGTCATCATTGAGTGGTGGTAAAATGCTAAATTTTGGCATACAGGCTTTTTTCATCTTGTTCCTTCTAAATATTACAACAAAAGTATTGCTTTTAAAAAGTCAAGGTTTTGTGACGTCATCACTTTGGTACTCTATGTTAGCATTAACGAGTATCATTGCAACAAGAAAAAAAACATTGAAAAGAAATAGCTACTATATAGACTGAGTTTGTACTGTGGCGTAAACAATGAAATTATGAATAATTCCCACTGTTATACAGTACACTGAATTTACGCAACTGGCGATTTTTTTTTCAGTTTTATCGTTCGCAACTGCTAGAACAATCACCCATAAAAAATTAATTACTTATAGTTTGTGTACTAATTAGTACGATGGCCGAGAAGGGCCACCTTAAATTTCAGACTGTCATTTTTTTCTCTTCAAAATTTCATATTGTCAATTTCTTGTCGACAAAATTTCAGACTGTCATCTGTTTTCACTGATGACAGAACAGTGAGATTGTGAGCATGGCAGGCAATTGTCAGTGCGGCAAGATGCCGGAGGACTCGGAGGACAAGGTATGTTAAAACGAGTTGTTAGGCTGTATAATGAACTCATGTCTGTCATGCCCGAGTATCCAAGATTTGTTTCCATTGTTTTCTAGTTTTCCAGTTGGGTAGGAATATTAACAGGGTTTTCCTCTTTACCAGAATAAAAGTGCGAGTTGTCATCAGAGAGATGGTAAAAACTAGATTTTCTATTCCAGCACCAGGAACAAACTTTGAACCAAGATGGAGAAGAATAACTGCAATATTGTGTAACCGTGCAAAAAAGTAAAATTTAATTGCGAAAAAATGACAGTCTGTAATTTTGAAGAGAAAAAAAGGACAGTCTGAAATGTTGTAGAAAAAAGATGACAGTCTGAAATTTTGTCCACACAAAAAATGAAAGACTGAAAATTTAAGGTGGCCCTTCTCGGCCATCGTAAAATTAGTCACATCTAACATTGGAATTCAGTGCCACAGATGCTAGCAATGATATTGACCTGGAGGATGATCCAAAGCGAACTAACATTTTCACCAATCTTATCAATGATCATGCATAGGACCGATTATCTCCAAAAACTTCACCTAATTATTTGGAAACTGTTAAACAATAAATATATAAATTGAAATGATTCAAAAAGAAACTTGTATAAAAAATTTGGTTGTTACCTTTAGTTTATCATCTCGGAGGCCATTGATTTTCAGTGATTGACCAAACTCTGGTGACATACATTTGTATCTTGTTGCTTCTTCTATGACACTGTCATCCATCACAAAATCTCCTGATAAGGAAGCAGGAGAGGGCGGAATCTCCTCAATAACTCTGGTTGAATGATTTACTTTTCCGATGGTAAGAAATGTGTTATTATCTGTAAGGCTTGTGATGTCTAGAATTTGGCTTTGGCTGCCAGTAACATTTACTGTAATGTCGGAGTCTTTGCCACTTTTTCTTTCTTTTCCTTTCTTTAACAAATTCACTTCTTTACTAGTTTTGGACACGGATTTTATCCCAGAAATGTCACAGTTTATATTCTCTTCTTGGTCACTGTCATCGCAGCCAGAATCTTTAGAAACATCTGAGGTACTTGGAACTACTTCAGACACATTGTTATTTCCACCATCATAACCACCATCGTCACCAGCATCGTCACCAGCATCGTCATCACCATCATCACCAGCATCGTCACCACCATCATCACCAGCATCGTCACCACCATCATCACCAGCATCGTCACCATCATCATCACCACCATCGTTACCACCATCGTCACCATCAAGTCCAACCACATCAATTTCTTCATCACTTTCACCATCAGGAGAGCTGCGAGTGCTATCATTTTTCTTAGAAGACCTGCTGCAGGATAAAAAAACATTAAGAATTTCCTTACATATAATAATAAATACTATTTATTATTTATATAGCGCAAAATAACATAAGAATACATATGATCTAAGATGCTTTACAAATTGATAAAATATTTAAATCTATATATGAATATAATCAATCTATATACTTTAAATATAGAGTAAAATATAAAGTCCCAAAGTAAGCCAACGAAGAGTGCCAAGCCACAAGGATCCTTCCAGATTCATAGGATGAACTTTGCAATAACATATATATAATATAAAAGTATAAAAGGCAAAGCCAAACCAACTCGTACCATTAAAAAATTTAATAAACGTTTCGGTCGTTCAGCCTTCTTTAGTAAAAAACAAGGTAAAAAATGCATGATTAAAAGTAAAAATTCTACTATATACGATAAAGGTGCTGAAAATTACAAAATAGTTGTCTATATATATATTAAACGGATAATTAACAATTGAAAAGATTTAAAAATGTGTTTATAAAAAATTCTGTAAAATTACAAACTTATTCAGACTTCAGTTATAATGAATACGTTTGGATTTATATTCTTGCCTTTTGTTAAGACCGTGAGGTTGCAATGTAAAATGTTGTGCACACCAAAATACCTCACGTTTAAGTAAAATGCTATCTATTTTGTTTCAAGTGGTTTCCAGAGACTGCTTCTATGCATATAAGTGAAAAATCAGTAATCAATTGTGGTGTGTTATCGAAGTGAATAGCTACTTTTTTTCCAAGCTAACATAGCAGATTTGTGATTATGAAATCTTATTTTAAATTGAGTACTAGTAGAACCCACATACTGTAATTTGAACTTAGAGCAGGAGGCCAAATAAATCACATTTTTAGATGAACATTTCAGATCATGTTTAACAAAGGTTTTATTAAGGCTTGAAGCAGGAGGGCATTTCGATTTGGCACCTGGGCAAAGTTTATGCAAAGCCTTAAAAATATTAAAAATGTATAGTTGCAGAGATGGTAAAAGCAGCAGGACAATACCATCTTCCCAACTGGTCAATTTGCCCTTTGCCAGGCCCTTAATGAAACCCCTGGTTTAATCACGACAGGTACATTTTGCCTTATGCAAAACTACAGAGGCAGTTAGAATCTTTAAAATAATTTACACAAAGATCGCATGTTCTTTTACATTTTAAACAGCCATAACTGGCCTTGTGTAATTCTACAATTGATTTTGGCTCCATTAAATAATTAATTTTTAAGTTGACAAATACACATAAATACGTATATAGGATGTTCAAGAATAAATTTATACCAACCTCTTCTTGAGACTCATTTTGGATTTAACATCTGTATTTGTCAGGGAAGTTTCAAACTCAAACTGTAACCTGTTATACACAAAATATTATGATAGATAAAATTAGGTAAAATAAAATTACGATGAATGATATCTCTAACTAAAATATACATAAGATTAAAACTATAAAAATTCTTTACGGTTTTCACGTAATGAAAAGTTAAAATCTTGACGTTTCGGCTGCACTTGTAGCAGCCTTCATCAGAGTGATTATTAAAATAAGTTGTTTTAATATTCACTCTGAGGAAGGCTGCCACAAGCGCAGCTGAAACGTCATAATCGTAACTTTTCATTACGTGAAAACCGTAGAGAATTTTTATAATTTTAATAACATGACACGTAGAAGCCTAAAAGACACCATAATACATAAGATTATTTATCTTTCTGACAAGTTCCACCAAAAATACTTCTAGATCTGTGCATCCTGCAATATTATTTTTGATATTACAATCTTTGTAATAAAATACTAAATATTTGCAATTTTTAACTACACTTGAACCTCTACAGTACTATGACGTCATCCTTGTACTGATATTAACAGGACTGCCTCAATTTAACAGAAAGGTCTTCAACTCCACACATCTCTACTACTACCTCACTGCTAGACCTTCTGTCTTGCCACCTAACTGCTGCCATATTTACTGTATATATCTCATTATTCTGCGATCACATCTGCGTAGAACATCCACCAGTCTGTTTGTTAATGCTCATGTTTCTGCTCCATAAGGTAGAGTAGATCTCACAGAAACTTTATTTTCTGTAGTTACCCTTCCCCTAGCCCTCAGTCCAATCCTATGCTACAGTTCATCAACTAACTGGCTCAATTTCTCACCATCTTCCCCATGCACTCTCCCTCGCACAGCTCTCCCACTCCTGCTTTACAGTCCAGCACATCTCCCAAGTAGCAAAACTGTAATTCTACTTCCTCCAACAAGCCTCCAATCACTACCAATCTAGGGCCCTCGTCATCTCCATCGTCATCACCAGCCTCCCCTCCTCTTGTACATCTTGAACATACAAAGTTCTGCACCCCTGGGAGATTTCTTAAACCTGAGCATCGTTTGTGACACCATTTACTGTATTAGATTCAGTACAAAGCAGAGTTTGCTCCCACCCCTCTTCCACATCATCCAACAACTTTGACATGATTGCTTCTGGCGAGGCCCCAAAGTTGTACTGTATGCTCCTTTGGCATTACGAGAAAAGAGGGAATTACAAAAAGCAGTAAAACATAAAGATTGTCAGATTTCGCTGGTGCTGTTGGTTGCTTTTGCACTTGTTATCCAATAAAATTATTATTCAGTTTTATGTCATCTTTTTCCAATATAATTTATCTTTAAATGACAAATTTAGAAAAGTGCACTCTGTCTGTCATTTTAAAAACAAATAATTTAACTTGTTAAAAACTAAGTCACTGTGCAGTGAAATTTTGTTTCGATGACTGTAAGACTCAAAACATAATACAGATCTACATTTGACTAACAATGTTGTACCTTTTTTTTGTCCCATGATATACTGGAGTTGGTTCAGTTACTGAATTATTCTTCACAGCTGTTCCTTCGATGTTCTCAAAATCTTGCATAACAACAGGGGTGGTACCTTCCTCAAGTCCAATGTGAACCACACTGGAATTCTTATCCCTCTTTACCGTTTCCTGGCTTGTTCGGGACAACTCTGAGTTGAAGTTGTGAAAATTTAGAAAAGTAAGGCAAAACAAAAAAAAAAAAAACTCCAGATTGAAATATTGTAATTGTTACAATTAATAGGCTCTTTGCAGTTGGGGGTCACGTGACCACAGCTACCTTAAATCAATCAGCTATGACAAAACAGCATCCAGAAATGGAAAGAGCAGGTTGACATTTGTTTAGTAAAATGGGAAAGTTGCAGCTATGGACTTCAAATAATTTTATGTAAAAAGATGGCAAGCAACAGAAGATAGGATGTTTTCTAAAGGTTTATATGACTGGTAAGCAAGCCTTACTCTCTAGAACCATTTTCACATATACTGTACATTTCCTTAAAAAAACTTTTGTGTTTATATTTGCTGTCATTTTTTGAAGTACTTATCATTGAGACTTGAAAGTATGAATTCTAGCTCTTTTCATTTCAGAACATCATTTTCTCATATCTGATTATTCAAAAGATGGGTGAAGTCATGTGACCTCTAACTGCAAAGGACCTATTGTAATTACTATTATTAGTAACTAAGGTCCCCTTTATTATAGCATCAGTGGATTAACTGAGCTGGAAACATCAACTTCTCAAATTATTAATAGTGCACAATTTTCAGCAATGAACATAACAAATAATTAATTAGTTACTGCATATGTTTTACTGCCATGGACTCACAAAAACAATAAACTTTTTTTTTTAAAAAAAAGAAAATATCCAATGACTCTGTGGTACTTAAAGGTGTCCCTTTGTATACGTAGCATTAATTTGTGTCGTACATCGCAACATCACACCCACAAACTCAGTGGATCAGTGACACTAATGGATAGTGAGTGAGTGATCTGCATTTTCTGCACCATCTTGAACAATTTATCTTGATTTGTTATATCACATGTCGATGCACAAAAAAAATCGCTCACCTTGTGGCAAGTAGTTTTTTTATTGTTGCATTACAATAATTATACAGACCAGTTTTAAAGCTGATTGTAAGACTTTTTATCGGAAGAAAAAAAATAATATATAATTTTTATTAATGTTGTTTCTTGAAATAATGCAAATTCTTCCAAAGAGCAGAAAATATGTTTCCTTAACTAAACAGACACCTAAAGGAGCAATCCTTTGAGAGAGCTTGTGAAGAAAACAGGTTGAGAGAGTCACAATATATTACAAGCAGTAAATTGATTATAAAGAGACAGCCTCTCAAACCAACAGTTTCAGCACGGTATCAATTTGTTTAAAAAAGGAAGACAGAGTGAAAGGTATTAAACTAAAACCTAATAATTAGTCCAGCACTTTGTGGCAGGTGTGGTTGGCGCAGCTGGTAGGATTTCTGCCTTCCGACCACAAGGTCTGCAGACTGTTCAATCCCTGGCTCTACCGAGATTAGAACATTTCTGTGACCTTCTTTTCCCCCTAAGCTAACTCAGTTTTCCATCCTTCAGGGAAGTAAATGAGTACTAGCATCTAATGGGAGCTAACCTGTGATGGATTAGTGTCCAATCCAGAGGGAGTCAACTACAGAACTATAGAAACTAGAGATTTTAGTGCTGGTTCCATGGGACACCTGGCTCGTAAACGATTTTGCTTTGTGGCAATGAAACAAATATTCATTTTTTTAAATTTTGACCAAACCTGTCTGAGGAAAAAAAAAAAAAAGAAACAATACATAGGTGTATGTATGATTATTTTGCTTTGAAGAATTTTACCGTTATGTTTTGTCTTGGTCTCTTCAGGATTGCTATTTTCATCTCCTGAATCCAAATCTGAAAGTTTAGACAGTACCATAAGCTTAATTAAAACATACAGAAGGAATAAAAATTAAGCACCTCATCCTGTCAAACAAAGGTTTATAAATAAAATTATTATCTAGACAACTAGGTAATTCTAGCTCACAATGTCTGCACTTTCTAATATTACCAGGGGGAACATGTACTGTACGGCACTTTAATATTACTAGGGGGAACATGTACTGTATGGCACTAGAGATTTTTGTAGTAATTTTTGTTTCAGTTTCCTACTCTTAAAAGAAAAATTCAGTTCAAACTCCATCATATTGCTATCATGATACAAAAAATTAAAAATATGGCATTAAAACTGCTACCTTTAAATGAAACATATAAGTCAAGGCCAATTTTTTCACCTCTAATTTAGGTCTCAGTAAATTTAAAAAAGTTACAACACCAGGAAATAATACAAGTATAGTATTTACTAAAACACTCTTAAACTAAACAAACCTTCATCACGAAAATAGTCATCAACCCTGTCAAAGCCAAGACTGTCTTTTCTTGCCTTGATGTTCAGAGGTTTTCCTGTTCTCCTGGAAAACAAAGCAAAAGCATAAAATTCTACAAACTGTTTATATCAAACAGCTACAGAACAATGGATTACAGGAGCAATGTTATATATAATATATTTTGGCAAAATACTATGAACTCCATCAGGGTCCCAGCCTAATATCGAATGATTAAGTAATTTCAGATTTTTCCCCACTGGTATATATATACATAATATATAAAACACAGATATGCATTCAGCTTTTAGCATTAAACGTGCAGCTCGGTATTTTACATTTTATTATTCTTTTTTAATAATTAGTATTATATTTGTATAGTCCTTAATTAGCCATTATTTTATAAGCATATATAAGTTTAGTTTTGTAGTAGTCGGACTTGTTCCAAGTATTTTTACAGCAGATCAATTGATAAAGGCCGAACGGCCAAAATGTATTGCTTAATGTTTTATGAGTCAATGACTTCAAGAAGTTTGCCGTCTACTCATTTTTACATTCTTTAAAACTGTCTGAGTAAAGGCAAGAAGTATCAGCTTTGATCCTTCTTGTAAATGCCATCATCGTTGGATATCCAACTTTAGCAAACACAGACTACATTAACATCTCGACAATGATTTTTTGTGAGCTTGTGACTCACTCAGGAGATTTTAATGTTTCTCATATGCTACAAGTAACTGTACATGTAAAGATAAATAAATAGCATATTAGGGCGTGTTCTTCCTGCTGCCACAGATTAAAAGCACTGAACATTGTGTAACGCTTGTAATTGCACGCCGAACATGCCTTAATAAATTATGCTAATTATTTATCTTTATAGTTACTTGTAGCATATGTTAAGAAACGTTAAAATCTCCTGATTCTGTTTAGTGAGTGTTTTAATTTACTAAACAGTTTAGTAAATGTCTTCATGTAATATAACACCAACATTTTAGATGTCACTTCTGTTTATATGAGATTATAATAAATTTGACCTGTCAGTCGCCTGAAGATTGCTTACTGGCATGAAAGTTGGAGTAGCAACACCTGATATATATTGTGCTTTACGTCTTTACTTTAATATATATATATCTATATATATATTGTAGTGACAATTTAACAGACAATTTTCAGTTAATTTAACTATTGTTCTTTACCGGGCTTCCTGTGCATAGCATCCACGGAATGTCAGCGGACTTGTTTTGTTAGGTCGCTATGTTGTTGTTAAAATGTACAATTCCAATACAAGCTTAGGTTTTGCTGAATAAAGCCTTAATAGTGGCAATCTCAAGTCTAATCTCATTACATATATATATGAATCGCCCTGATGAAGACCATTCAATATGGTCAAAATATTGGTGTTTACAATTGAGTTATATTAAAGGTTGTCTCAGTTGTGTTTATATATATTTATATTGTTGTAGATTATTTAAGGTCTATTTAATTGTTTTGAGATGTCAGCTATTTTAAGTAGGAAGGTCATTTTTAATTTAATTAGTTGTTCTATATTATTTTTAAATGTTGTTTTAGAAATGGCTCATTCTCACAGAATGATGGACAGTTAACTCTTGGGTTCCATTATGTCAAGAACTCCGACAAACAATAAACACACACACAAAATGGCTGTTCAATCACAAGTGCCTTTGTTGAGGAAAAACCACATGCTTAATGCATGTGCGTGGGCTCATACACTGTAACACCTCCCCTCTAAGTGAAAGGAGTGGTAGAAAACAATGACTTGACTTATATTAATAACTGATAAATGTCAAAAGGTTAAAGTTCTGGATTCAAATTTGTTCAATAAGTCTCTGTGGCGGCTTTATTACTCGTTGAGATCTCCTAAGGACTGGATGAGAATCAGGAACAATGCCACTCGAAGTAGTTTCTGTTTCAGTGGGTAGATTTGGCTGGGCTGCCTGTGCTGAAGTGGGTTCAATGGCTTGTGATGATGATTCAGTGGATGTTGTGGGAGATGGATCTTGCACAGTTAGCTTAGGGAATTTTCAGATGGATCTTGCACAGTTAGCTTAGGGAATTTTCAGATGGATCTTGAGATTTGGACTGTGTGCCTGATGAGCTGTTATTATTCAAAAGCTGGTCTGTGTGACGCCGCCAGGTCAATGGGTCCTTGTCCAATTGGACCTTATACGAGTAGGGTGTTACCTTGTCAACTACAGTACCTGGTTGCCACTTATCCTTGTTGTGATAGTCTCGTACAAGTACTGGGTCTCCGACAGAGAACTCTCGTTGCTTTGAGTGCTGATCATGATGGAACTTCATCTCAGCCTGTTTGCGTGTTACTCTGCTAGTCATACCTGATTTCATTAGAGAAAATCTGGTTCTCACTTTTCTGCCCAGGAAGAGTTTGGCAAGTGTGGTTCCCATAGTAGAATGTGGGGGTGTGCTTCGATAGGTCAGGAGGAAGTCCTGTATGTGTGATGTTGAGTTTGGTTGTTTCTTTGAAGTTTCTAAGAAATACTTAAAAGTTTGGATGAACCTTTCAGCTTGACCATTGGAAGATGGATGGTATGGGGACACCAAGATCCTCTGGACACCATTCTCTTTCAAAAAATTATCATATTCTTTTGACTGGAATGGTGGGCCATTGTCGCTAACGATCTGCTCAGATAGGCCATACCTTGCAAAAACAAAGTGCAAGGCATCTGCTGTGACATCAGCAGAAGTTGACTTCATTGGACCAATGATTTCAGGCCACTTTGAATGTGCGTCAACCAAGACTAAATAATGGTGACTGCTGTAGGTAGCAAAGTCTACATGAACACGTTGCCACAGTTTGGCAGGCCAGGTCCAAGGGTAGAGTGGGGACTTGGGTGAGTTGTTGTTGACTCAACAGCAGTCTGGGCATGTGCTTGCTAAGGCTGCAATAGACTCGTCTAGCCTTGAAATATTGCTCTAAACGCTCCAAATACTGCTTGATATTTCCATGACTTAAATTGAATTCCTCTATCTTGCCTAGAGTTGCCATAACTATATCCTCGTCACCTGAAAATGTATGTCAAGAACTTAGACAAACAATAAACACACACACAAAATGGTGGTTCAATCACAAATGCCCTTATTGGGAAAAACCACATGCTTTAAATGCATGCGGGCTCATACATTATAACACATTACTGTTTTGCAGAAACCAAATCTTCCACTTTTTTTATTCAAGTCTTGCTTTTCTACTTATAATAAAAAAAATTATAACCATCTGCTGCAGTGCATATGCTATGGGGTTTTATAACTCACTTGCTTACTCAGTCCATGTGTCAGCTAGAAAATTAATTTGCATTGCATTTTGACTTATGATACTGATTGTTAAAAGTTTTCTATTACAAGCAATGTTTTAATTGGATGCAACCTGTCAACAGACACTCTTGACAGGTATCTGTAAAATAAGTAGTTTCCTGCCAAAAATTACCAACTTATTATTAGATATGTCAATTATCTCATATTTAAAAAGAGACTTCTGTTTTTGAAGTGAAGAGCTTGGCACCTCTGTAACTATCATATTATTCAATTTGTTGTGAAGGATGTATATATATAAAATCACAATCAACTTCCAAATACCAGATGGAATACACTCTAGAGGAGCTTTAAGTGTATATATCAGTTGTGGGTTTTTTGTGTGTATAAAATGTTCTTACCCTTCTAATAATGATGGCAAAAGAAAAATTCGATTAAGATTAATTTTGTCTTCATGGTGTAATTGCATTTAAAGTTCAGAAAAATCACTTCTGGTTTTACCTTGACCAAGCAATGGTAGACTGGTAACTACATGCCATATTATTTTCTGGTTCATGACATCAAAAGCAGAATTTAGTACATAATGAGAGTCTGGCCCCATTTCTATATAATTTATTTATATAATTATTTACATAGCTACAACACACCTCGCTACCATGTTTGACAAGAAAATGAAACAGATATATAAAACAG
Source organism: Zoanthus gigantus (assembly GCA_025331005.2). NCBI lineage: Eukaryota > Metazoa > Cnidaria > Anthozoa > Zoantharia > Zoanthidae > Zoanthus > Zoanthus gigantus. The sequence continues at coordinate 22,277 of JAOBBB020055778.1, forward strand.
AACTGATTTCCCTCTACTAAATTCTGCTTTGATGTCACAATTAAACCAGAAAATAATACTGGAGTACAGTAGTTACCAGTCTCTCATTGCTTGATCAAGGTGATTTTTGAAAACATTAAATGCAAATTACAGTACATCATCAAAAAAATTGTAATCAAATTGTTTTTATTTTGCCATCACCATTAGAAGGATAAGGGCAGTATATACATACAAAAATCTCATAACTGATAAGTTATATACACTTCAATACTATTTGTAATTATTATATTTAGTGTTTAATCTGAAGTTGCACACTCCATTTTAGTACTGAAACATCTGTGTTTTTATTGAAAGGATACTCCAGTTCCTGGAACCTATGATATCAAAGACTTTATTCAAGATATGAATTCCAACCCTGTGAGAACAACGTATGGATTTGCAAATGCTGGTCGCAAGAGAGAGGCTGACCAATCTCGGAAGGGAGTATTGCTAATGCCAGGTTTATATAAACACAACACATCCATCAACAAACTGGAAAAACAGCAGATCACCTATAGCTTTAAAGCATGTGATAGATATCATACTCCATGTGCACAAGTTGGTTATGCCGATAAGGTAGCTTTCTAATTCTAAATGATTACAATAACAGCGATCTTGCCAGACCAAAACTGAAGGTTGTTATGTTCTTTTGTTTTTAGTGCCTTCCTGTTTTTTACCAGCACCCTTAAATATGTTGAGTTTGCTCACTCAGAAATAATAATTGTACATTCTTGAAGTGATTATAGCTCAAAATCCATTTTTCACCCTGCAAAATTGGCAATTAATTATTGACTAATTCACTGCATTCATATAACATACAAGTTATAATGATTTGAAGGGGGCTATCCTTGGCTAATCGTGGCCCAATTTGCCTACAGTACAACATGCTAATTAAAGCACCCATTTGTTGTTTTTAGCTAGGAAGAACTCTGAGCAATGATATTAAAAAAAAAATGAACAACAATACGTTTTTGATAGAAAATTGAATTTATTCAAAAAACCAATGCTGATGATCCACCAGCAACTGTTTGTCGAGTAAAACTGTTAGATTGATACTTCAAATTCTTTTTTTTTCTTGCCTTTGAAACTTTTAAAACAAATTTCCTTGCTATTTTAGTTTTCTCTTGGACTGCTTATTGAAGAAGAGCTTTTAATTCCTCTTCCGAAATGTCTGAAAAGTGAGAAAAGGATGCCATATTGCATATATAGAGGATATTACATGGTGGCGCGAAGATATGAATTTTATTTTTGAGTGGCAAAATAATATTTTACGAACGAGCGCAGCGAGTGAGTAAAAT
>JAOBBB020055779.1:3278-14390 GCA_025331005.2 Zoanthus gigantus
GAACCACTAAAACTTACCTGCTCAAACCAGCTGTTGCTTCATAGCTCAGTCGATAAGAACATTGCACAATCTTGTTCACCCTAAAGTGACAGTGATGGAACCACTAAAACTTACCTGCTCAAACCAGCTGTTGCTTCATAGCTCAGTCGATAAGAACATTGCACAATCTTGTTCGCCCTAAAGTGACAGTGATGGACCCACTAAAATTGATTTGCTCCAAACAGCTGTTGCTTCATAGCTCAGTTGGTAAGAACATTGCACAATCTTGTTCACCCTAAAGTGACAATGATGGACCCACTAAAACTTGCCTCCTCAAACCAGCTGTTGCTTCATAGCTCAGTTGGCAAGAACATTGTACAGTCTTGTTCACCCTAAAGAAACAGTGATGGACTCACTAAAATTGATCTGCTCCAAACAGCTGTTGCTTCATAGCCCAGTTTGTAAGAATATTGTGCAGTCTTGTTCACCCTAAAGTAACAGTGATGGACTCAGTAAAATTGATCTGCTCTAAACAGCTGTTGCTTCATTGCCCAGTTGATAAGAACATTGTACAATCTTGTTCACCCTAAAGTATCATTGATGGACCCACTAAAATAAACCTAATTTTAACAGCTGTGGCTTCATAGCTTATTTGAGGCCCTTTAAGGCCTGAAATTAGGCCTTAAAATCACTGTTTTGTCAGAGATCACGAGTTTCTGCCCCTTCGTTCAAGGCCTGAAAGTCTACATGGCTTTTTTTTCTATACATCTACGAATCTAGATTTATAGATTCGATTGTTGTTATACCGGTAAACTTTCATAAAGACATCAGGTTCCCATTACACATATATGCACATACTACATATCCACATTATACATTTTCATAGAGTCTATATAGGTAGAAAGGGTAGGTATCTCGCAAAATGAGGTATATTTTCCTTGGAACAAGAACCATGTTTAGTTTTGTTTTGAAGATCTGTTCATAATTACAGCAAACCGTAAAAGACCGAAGATTTAGCCAAATGTCATTTGGAATGGACCCGATTAGCAGACTGATATGCTCAAAACACTTCATAATCCTAGCAAGAAATCTATCATTATTTTAAAATATGCAATGTGAGTTTAAATCATTCCTTGCTCTTTTCACAGGACAAAAATCTTCATCAGATTTCCAAAGACATTGTTCGCTACGGAGGACGCCTTTCAGGACAAGAAACACGATCTTGGTAAGCTGTGAATCATTTTGCTGCTATACCAGATCAAAATGAGTCGTTTTCTTGCCAAAAGTTATACTTCTTTGCACAATTCGTTGATTCTTAACCAAGTGCTTCGTTTCCTTCTAACTCAACTTTCGTCGATAATTATTATTTTTTGGTTATTTAAAGCAAAAATTTTTCAATATGGTTTAAGTCAATTTCCACCAGCTAGTACAGTCACAACAGGCCCATTGCGTTGTCAGTCCGAGGCTAAGCCGGTATACACTCTGTATACACACTGCTTCTTATTTAAGCGCAAGAAAACTATTTTCAGATTATATAGGGCCTTAAATTGGAGTACAAAAATACGCAGTTAAAGTGTTTATGATAGATTTTTTTTTCGTTTTTCTTTTGTTTATTTATGTACACATACAAGGAAAATCGGTTTGAAAATTACCAAAAAGATATTATTTCCATGATGTTTAGCGCCCGAAAGATGCTAAATTTTACTTTAAAAATTGTACCAGGGACTGGGGCAAGATTTTGGGTCGTGACGTCATGGTTGGTTTGCTTAGCAGCTTGCTTCGTCTCTTGGTTTACTTTAAGTTTTGCTTTAAAACTGCACTTAAATACCCTTATTGAATTTTTATTATAAATGTCAAACGAATTGATTACAGCTAGATTTCTAGTTCTGTAGAAAGTTTTTTTTTCTTTGCTGTGTTTTACAAACGAACTGACGTCACAAGTGAGCTTTTGGCCGCGCGATTTATGATACAATTTTTAAGCCGAAATTTCGAGCATTTAAAGAAAGAAAAAAAGGTTTCAAACATTTTCTAGAGTTAAAAACTTTAAAACCCTTTTTTAACATTGTTGGTTAATAAAATAAGAAATAAAAAAAATATCTGTCTTATGCACTTTAAATTAATGAGGAATTATAATTTATAGGAAAAATTAAAACGAATTACGCTCACCCTTGCCTTCTACTGTTTAAAACCAACACTTCGATATCGGTTCGTTTTTTTTTTTCAAGGCTGCTATGAGAGTTATATTCAACCATAGATACCTACACTCGTATTTTTAGGGATTTTTTTTACCTATAATTAGCTCAAATCAAGACAAATGATGACAGACCTGTACTTATTTAGAAATTATTTAATAAGAACGTGCTCTGAAGCGTACATTATTTTATGGGGATCTTTTCGGTCGATTCACTTGAGTAGCTAGTGTTGTGTGAAAACACTGCCGTTTTTTTTTTTTTTTTTTTTTGCTGGCTTTACAAAATACTTCTAGTATAGTTGTTAGTTTTAAAAATTCAAAATAAGAAGCCGGCACTTAAAAACTTGTGAGTTTTCTCATAAATTTCTACAGTAATTAGGGGTATCATTTGATAAACATTTATTTGGTGCAAAACAAATAAAAATGCCTCCTAGGACCTAGTGCCATGGAGCAAAAACCTCCTTTTTATATGTCGCTAAAAATGGGTGAAATTACAATTTCATTTAGTTAAATTACAAGGGTGCTTAAATTAGGACAGTCACGGTAATCAGTAGAAGCCATGAAACGGAGCCATAAAACCCGTGGAAAGCAGTGTGCTGTGATTGATTGCTACAGTGTTGAGTGTAGGAATTACAGTTCCAAGTGCAATTAGATACACTGTTAAGTTTCCCAAAAAAAGTGCGAAAGAAAGCACGCTTGTGCAACCTGATAAAGCGATAAGATGAAAGAGATAGCTTCGTCGGGACTGTCTTAGTTGTAGGATAGAGAACTTGAACTCCGCGATTATTCTCGAGCACAACTTTGCAGCGAAGGAGAAGATCTGCCTTTTTGCCCGTGAAGTGCAACCCGCATCGTTCAATATCTTCCTCAGCTCTCGGAACCTTACCTCCTCTAGATTTTCGAAGTCTAACGCGTACAACTGATATTAACCACCAGAATCCTTAAAGAGAGCGTTCAAAAAGAATTTTAACAAAAGTTAAAGAAGCGAGATTAGTGTAACATTAAACAGACTTTTAGAGGCATAGCCTCGCCTCCATGCTAACTCGTTGCGCCTGCACCATATTCGTACAGCATTCTAACAGTAGAGAACAATAAATGCCATCTCTTTAAGTGCTTCCTGATACTGATAATGATATTTCTCGATACTACCTGTTGGTCTCACATCCGGGTTTGCGATCCACCTCCGGTTTTTCTCGGGCATGTTATAAAGACCATTGTCCCGGATGTTAGTTACTTTTTTTTTCTAGCTTTTCAGCTTGCACGTGAGTATTCTGTGACGTGTGAAATTAATTTTGGATCACCCGACTGAATAAAATTTGAATGAATGTGTCAGCGCGGCGCGCGCTGCAGCTCTGTTTGAACTGCAAAAAAGTGCATTTTCAAATTGTTCAGTTTTTAATCGTTTTTTCTATTTACGTTTAATTCAGAACTTTTACACTTGATATTTGAAAGTTGTGAACCGCAATTGAGGCCGTCTTCAAACAGTGATTATTAACTCAATAAATTTTTTTACTGCGCCTATACTGTTGTTTGTTGCTGTTAGAATAATTTTATTCGAATTATTTTATCCTCTTAATTTTTATTAGCGTATTTGACCGAGTTAGCGCCCATTCCCCCTAAAGCAGTAAAATTTCTCCTGGAAACATATCCAGTGATCCCCCTAGATTGCTTGCACCTTGGGCGCTCGAAGACTCCCTGACCCCTTCAGTGGGACCCCATCTCAAAAAATCCTGGTGACGCCTATGCGCACGGATGAACACGAAAGCTCTTTTAATGAGACCGAACCATGCAGCGAGGATTAACAATGGAATCCGGAATGGTTACTTTATTTTGGAGAGTGCTTCTAAACAGCAAACAAATGGCTAAGAGAAAAGCCCATGAAGCATAACTGATTGCAGCACACAAAAAACGGATTTGAATTTAAGAAATGAAACATGTTTTCCGTGCCTTTATAGCCTGGTGAAAACCTAGACGAGCTTTTGGGAGAATTCGAGAGCAGATCAGTGAAAACCCGAGAAGCAGTTGAGGGTTTTCACCTGCTCGAGATTTCTCACAAACTTTGCCGAAATTTTCACCATGCTATGAAGGCACCGGAGAACAAGTTTTTTTTTCCTTTATAAAACTATTATTTTCCCTTTTAACAAAGAGAAAGACAATATACGAAGCGCACCTGTATACTTTAATTTCTTTTATGAAATTGTAAATTCTCAGAACTTGAAGACCGCCAACCATATTGCTACGTCATTTTCGTGCTTCATAGCGCAATGAAAACACACTTGTAGACCAATCAAAACACACGTACTATCCAAATTATTTTATGAAAATAAATCACAAGACATCCTATTTTTCTGTGCGTTTTTGGGAATTACTTTTTAATTTTTTTATCTCAATCGATGTTTCTTAGCAAAATTTTTACTTACGTTTTTTCAACTTTTATACAACTTTTCATGTCTTTTAAAAATAGTTTTAAAATGAAATTAAAGATAAAAAGATATTATTAGCCTTTGTAGTAGATGATTTTTGGTTCTGGATTAAAAATCTTAAAACTTGAAAATTTATATACTCAGCTTGCCATGAGAAAATACAGAATTAACCAACCATTATCTCTTGAATTGTTTATCATTCCTTTGTTAATGTCGTCACGCAGTCTGCTTTTTATAATGGTTTAGAAAAAATAATAAATTGAGAATTTGTGTTGTATAGATAATTTGTGTGTAGAAAATAAAAAGTAAATTCTTTGTTAAACCAGAATCGGTTTGTTTCTGCAGCTGTAACATCTGAAATGCAGATTTAACTCTTAAAAAGACTTATAAATCAACAGTTTTTATTTAATGTAAGTGCGTTGTATTTAATTGCTTCATGGGTACTAAATTTACTTTGTTTGTTTTCATTACAAATAAGTTCATTGTTCGAAGTGTTTTTTCATAGCCAAGGACATGTTTTTCATTGATAATTCGCAACTTACTCGGGCTTTAGTTAACCATGAAAAGCAAGTGATTTGCTTGAAGATAATATTTGTCGAAATCCCACAATACGTTTTTGTGGGTACTTTTTCAATAAGTCAACCGATTTCAAGCCACATTAGATAGTGAAAAATCGCTTGTTATCATTGTCGTTGGCATCTTCGGCTTTTAGTGTTTTTTTTATGATAAAGTGCAAACGTTTGTATTTCAAAACATCTCTTATTGATTAGAATATGTTTTTAATGCGCCACTAGTTCAATTTTGATTAAACATGTGCGTTCTTTAAATAAGGTGGTGTGGTTTTTGCCAATCGGTTCCGCGTTTGCAATTTAAAACTCTGCTCTCTGCCATTAAACTTGTGCAATTAGTTTTAAAAGGTCTTGGAAAGTTTCAAGTGGACAAGAAAAAGTTTCATCAAGTGTTTTTTTTTTTTTGACGAAATAAGTCTGAATTTTAACAGAATCTTATCCTTTAACTAGTTTGAAGATAACTTCGGAAGAGATAGCCATTGTTTGCTTCATCGAAAAGATTATTTTAAGTCAATCGACGATGCCATAAAATATAAATGCTTTGAATATCAATTAATGAAAAACACCATGCTTAAAAAATTTTGTTGAAAACGCAGGGAGACTGTTTCGGTTCTTAATTATGTGGGTCGGCCAAGCATATATAACCATGCAGCCGTATTCGAGAAGAAATAATTGTCAGTTTATTACTTTTGGTATTGCTTTCTTCAAGGATGAAAAATAAACGTGCTTTGCTAATATCTGGCTGTTTCGCTCCATTATGGAAACTGTCACTTATTTGATATGACACTTTGCGGTTTGTTGAAAATGCCAACTTCTGAACGACGAGAAACTTTGTCAAAGTCACATTCCAAGCAGATCTCGACTTCGACGTGCGCTTTTAGCAGGTGCGTTAAGATTTTTTTATACATCTGTTTTCTTATGAAATTCTTGCCCTTTAAAGTTTTCTGACATCTAGTTTCTCCTTCGCTGTTTCGTTTTACATTCTTTAAACATAAATTGTCATCTAATAGCTAACTGAAAGCCATCTCTAAGGGAAAAAAGTGAAAGGCGCCTTTTTCTCTTTCAGCGAGATTTAACCGATCATCTTTGTATCAGCATGCTTCTAGTTTCATGCACTTTATCACTTGTACTTGAACAAGAAATACTTCAGTTTCAGAAGTCAAAGTCTCGTAAATATACAGCGCTACACACATTTACTTTTATATATTTTCTTATAGGATCAATTTAAGTTAGTTGAAAGCTTGGTGGAATTTTAATTTTCTAGAAATAAAGAAAACGACTTTCATTTTGAAAAGCTGGCAGTTAAATAAACTAATAATAAATCATATATCATCGGCTCTTTGATACATTTTATTCTTAAGTCTTTCATTTGTTAGGGTAATTTTTAGTCGGAAAAAATCTCTACAACAACATACATTGCGATGCGGTTGCATCTCTGCAAGCCTTCAATGACTTCATGTTACGCGGATTTATTCTTTTCATATTTTTCTCCGCATGTGTTTGCTTTTTTTTACGCTGCGATGGACGATGCCACCTGCTCGGCAGCCAAGTCACCGTTCAATGCGGTGATCATTGCCGGATTGCAATCTCGATTAATTTTCTGTACTTAGTAATACAATGGTAGTCTCCGATATTTTTCTTTTTTTGATTTATCATTTTATTAGTTGGCTTAGTCCGTTCATCTTATCATGAACGCTGCATGTTTTAGATAGTTAACTGCAAGCAAAATTTTCTGGCTTTACTAGTTGACTATTGTTTCAGTTTCCTGCCAATTGTTAACGTTGCTTTCGGTTTTTGTACCTTTATTCTTACAAGAAAGCTTAACAATTAGACCATGAGAACAAATGATTGTAAGTCAGTAGGTTTTAAGGCTGAAACCTCGGGGGCATGGTAATGACTGGTAGTTCTTTCTACAGAACGTTGTATTTGACTTGTTAAAAAAGTATACTGATATAGGTTTAATAAAGGAATGTATAGATAGTTTTGGATTTTCTATGTACCTATCGGTCTATATATCTATCTATCCACCCACACATCCATAACATTCATAGTATCACCCATTCATTCCCATCCATCAGTGCGTCGTCATATCGACTGTCTGTTTATCTTTCTGTCTGTCTATATGTTTCATCAAGTGTAGATAGCACAAATGTGCTATTAGCTAACTTGAAGCCACGAATAGGCCGCTATGGTTACTGTGGTAGCGGGCTTTACCCCTAAATCTACCATAAAAAATAGTGAGCCTGATTGCTAGCAGCCATGGACAGCTGTTTCGTGTACTAGAAAGCCAGGGCTTACCCCTGAGCGGGCTAGCTACTTTCGCTAGATCTTATTAGCTGCTGTTTTGAGATTTCTAGGCCTCATCAGCATGGTATAGCTAGCAAACAGGTTCAAGTTCCCAAAAAGTACATATGATGTAGTAACAGCGTAATGCTTGTGGGATGTGGCTATGAAGATAAACGTCAAGTGTAGATAGCACAATGTGCTAGTAGCTAATTTGAAGCAACGAATGGGGCGCTATGGCCACTGTCTGTCTGTCTGTCTTCTTTCTATCTATTTGTCTTTCTGTCATTATCCGGCTGTTTGTCTGTGTCTGTCTTCGTCTGTTTGTATCTCAGTCTATCTATTTATTTATGTGTATTCATATTTGCATTTGTATATACTTGTTGATATTTCCTATTCTGAACAAAAAATCGATTCACCTGTTATATTATAAAGTCTTTTTACGTTTTAACGACTTCTCAGTTTGATAAAATTCTAGCAAACCTGTTAGATTGTTGTTATGTAAACAAGACATCTACAAGATAAAAAACCTGACGGTACTACGTTAATGAAAGTTTGCAGATAATCTCTGAAACAACTTGCTATTCGTTTTCCTTGTAGCAACAATTATTCAAGCCCGATTTCGCGGATTCTCTAAAAGAAAGTTATTTCTGCGTATGAGAATGGCTGTCACGCTCCTTGCCGCGCACTGGAAACGAGTCGCCGCCGAGCGGCTTCTTTGCAGAAGACGATTGGGAGCCATGTTAATACGAAAGTGAGTGTTTTTATACACCTATCAGTTTTCGCACGTTGGGGTGAGAGAGGGAGTGGACAGATGTGAGACGGTTGAAAACCAATATAAATTCGTAAAAATATATGGAGGAAGGAGTTAAGGCAGATGCGAGAGTTTTGAAAACCAATATAAACTTGTAAAATATATGATCTTTCTGTTTAAAAAACCTACAACAAATCTTGTAGGCTAAAATTAAAAGATAAAAAAAATCCTGGTAAATGTAAAATGTTTTTGAATTTCCCTGTTTTCTAAAAATTATTCCGCTGAAAAACTGATCCTTTAATTAAAAGTTTAAAAATTCTGTAGTTTAAAACTTTTGAAGAATAATTAAAATTTTTGTATTGCAGTTTCTTTAACTTGGTGTGTCAAAATTAATTGAATTATAATGTAACTAGTATTATATTATTAGCAATTTATTCGTGTTGTCACTTTATAAGTATTTTTCACGAGCATGGATTAACATTGTTTTTAATAAATTAGACATTTTACATATATGAATTTTAACTTATAAACTAGAAGAGTAACACCGGTCGGCAAAAACTGTAATATCATTGCACATGATAATTCTGAATTAAGATTTGCTGAAAGACAATAGGAGATTTTGTAACCCAATGATATCAAGTAAAATGATGACAAAATATTGTGCCGAAACTTTAAAACAAAGTTTTCTCGAATGCGAAAAAATGGCTTCAAGAAAAATCTTACGGCACTTCCTGCACGCGAATGTTTTCATGTTTACATTATTAATAAGAAATCATACGGTTTTTTCTCGTTCAGTTTGAAATTAATTTGCTCTTGTGAGTTCTCCAAAAAGCTGAAATTGCACCGTGCAAATTCAGCTTTTTGAGAAACTCACTCGTGCAAATTTATTCCGAATTAAACTTGAAACCTATATGTTTTTATCTATTTATTTGTTTTGGAACGTTGTTTGCAGTTTTTTTTTTTTTTTGTTTTTTTTGTTTTTTTGTAAGATCTGGCCTACGGCTGTAGGCCTATTGGCCCTCTACAAATCTACGAATCCTTTTAGGAACTGTTTTGAAAGTTAAAATGAATGCTGGACAGTGATGAATCCAGTTCTTTTGTTTTTTCAAAACGATCAAAATAAAGGACAAGCTTTATAAAGTTTCATCAGATGGTAGTAAAGTCAGAACGAATAAAACAAATCTTTTCTACTCTACTTTCAAACGAACAAAATGGATGACCACTTCTTTATGTACATGAAAACTTGTATTACAGTAATAATAGGAGTCCTACAGGGGTATTTAATACAGAATAAAGAGCTTACTTTAAGGAAAAAAAGAACTGACATAATATCAGTGATACGGTACAGTAGCGTTTGGTAACATTGAAAATACGTTACTAAGCTATTGAGGAACTGAATTTCCTATAATATGAATAGGGAACAAGTGCCTTAGTTATTCTGAATATTCTATGAGCAAGTGTCTTGATCTAATAATCTCAGTATACGACATTAAATTATGGCTAAAGAGATTGGTTAAAAAGACCCGTGAAAGTGGTTTTTCGGAAATTTGGGAGATTACCAAATTCTTACTTAAAACATCAAAAAGAGCAAACTAACTCAAATTCATTCTCCGTATAGGCAAACTAATATATTACCATATCGTTAGTTAAGATGGAACATTGCAGTAGCGTCAACCTCCGAGTTAATCAGACAGAATGTGTCGACAAAACAGCACGTAAGCAGCGGGAAAAAATTTATCATAATGATGATTCATTTAGTAATTTGTGAAAGAACAGAAAAAACAAAAAAAAGCAAAAAACAAAACTAAGGTTGAAATTTATCTGATCATCACCGTGAGTAGAGCAAAGGTTCAGTGTTGCATTCAGTAAGGCAAAGGGCTGACACTCGAACGGCAGTCCCTTACATTATACTTACGGCCATGGTCAAAAAGTTACCAACTTAAGATATGTACATGAGGCAAAATAAATTCATATTATTTTAGTTAAGTGCTTTTAATGTAAACATTTCTATAAATGATGCCGCATATCTTGGATATTAGCTGAGCACATATCGGACATATTGTGGCTTGTCTCCAGAAGACAAAGCAATCAAAGGTACGCCGGTAAATATAGAAATCTCTAAATAGGAAGGCTTTCATCTAAAAGTCTATTTATCAAAGTAACCCTTTACAAACTGCAACTCTTACCTGTGAAGTACATGGCGAACTTAGTTTGGATTTTGATCTCTGGAGCAGTTTTGCTCGGAGTGAGTATAGAATTGTCCGTCGCTAAAGACTGCAAAGCATTTACACCGAGCTGTTATCCAGTTGGAGGTATGGATTTTTCAGATTCTAGTGATGCATAGATGTTATTGTGAATTTTTTTAATACACTTTCTAGTTAACCATTTGTATCCCTTAAGAGTCGCTTTAAGCTACATATTGAGTGAAGTGGTAATAAAGGGAGGTTTGATGGCTAGTATTTGACTGTAGCTAACTAAAGTCATTTCTACTCAAGTTTTTGTTACTAAAGATTTAATGATATTTATAGATGATGTAGATCAAATCCTGGGATTGATTCAGATACCAAAACCAAGGAAATCAATCATTTAACCACTGATTTGACTGATGTAATAACAAAGAAAACAATTTTTTTTTTTTTTTTTTTGGCGCGCGAGCGGGCAAGATAAAAAGAATCCTGTAAACTAATTGGTTTCTAGGGGTCTCGTGAGTGGGCAGAGTTTTATCATTTTGACCGCCAGCAGATAATAGCAAATTCGTGACAAGCAAAGCCGACAAAAGTTTCAGCAAAAATTAATTAGAAAAGAAAGAAAGAAAGAAAGAAAGAAAGAAAGAAAGAAGGCAAGGCAAGGCAAGGCAAGGCAAGGCAAGGCAAGGCAAGGCAAGGCAAGGCAAGGCAAGGCAAGGCAAGGCAA
>JAOBBB020055848.1:2928-14386 GCA_025331005.2 Zoanthus gigantus
AGTTAGGATTAGGGTCTTCCTTAGAAGGGTGTATATACTTGAAGCCAACTTCTCTATACTAGTTAGGATTAGGGTCTTCCTTAGAAGGGTGTATATACTTGAAGCCAACTTCTCTATACTAGTTAGGATTAGGGTCTCCCTTAGAAGGGTGTATATACTTGAAGCCAACTTCTCTATACTGGTTAGGATTAGGGTCTCCCTTAGAAGGGTGTATATACTTGAAACCAACTTCTCTATACTAGTTAGGATTAGGGTCTTCCTAAGAAGGGTGTTTATACTTACTTGTTAATTAAGGAAACTATATATGGAGGGTGACTATGTGGCATATTGGCATGAAGTATACACCCCGACAACTGTTGAAGGTGAGTTTTATGAAATCTGTTGTTCAAAACAGATTTCATAAAACTACAATTAAGTCTTTCATCAACCGAGTGAACTTTTCTTGCCATGATAATGTAACAGTAATGTGAACAGACTTTAAAATATCGCATGTCGGCAACTGAGTGTACGATTCATACGGAGAAAAACTAACTTTAAACATAAATGTCAAAAATTCAAATATTCCATATCTAGCTCCCCCTCCCTCTGCCTTAGGAATACACAAACTAGTCTAACAAATTGTATAACCTAATTGTACATGTATCTGGAATGTGTTGTGCCCTTCAGTCTTAAACTCAGCTACTCTCTATATATAGCAGAAGTAGTTTACCCACAAAGGATTCAATAAGGTAGCTATTTCAGTAGAACATGTAAAGCAATTACTGTCACATAATCGTACCTGGAAGTCTGTCACGCCCTACAATTTTATCAATCTGTTGTTGAATCTCTTCTTGAAAGTGGGGATAGTTTACCAGGAAAGCAATAATCCAATGAAGAGTACTGGCAGTTGTTTCATAACCAGCCTGGAACATGTCATTAACGCTTCCAAGTATGTAGTCTTCGTGAAGCAGGGAAAATTTATTCTCAAGGTTTTCAAACTCTGCCTCGTTTCTAGCTTTCAGCAGTGCTGGAAAATTATTAAGCGGAATGTTATTAAGAATATGTTGACTTTTTGTTGAGGTGTTTTTCGTATATATCTAAAGAGGTAAAGAGTTGCAACCTAATATAATAATTATATATGATATAGTTTTTGAAGCAGCACGACAAAACCTTTTTTTGAAAGCTAATTTGTAGAACCTTCATGACTCCTATGAAAAAAACGAAATTTCAAAATGTTTCTGGAATCGGCGTTTTGAGTTTTGAATGTGCTCTCTTTCAAATTTCATGTTGCAAGTATATACGTCGCTGTGTGCCAACTAAAACAGCAACACACCTTTACAAACCTTCACTCTTTTAATGCCTTACTTACTTGGCAACCAACCGTAAAGGGACATCAGTTTAATAAAATAATTAAATATAACATTGTAAGGTACGATAAAGTAAAATAAGGGAAGGGAATGTCAGTTAAAATATAACTTAAGGTAAACAAAGATGAGCGAAATAAGGTAATGCAAAGGCAAGGTAAATGTAAACTGACGATAAAAAGAAGGTACCGTACGCTAAATGTAAGGTAATGTAAAACAATTAAGAAAAGATAAGATGAAGTTGGCATGGTGGGGTAAAAGTAGATTATGGTACGGTAAAGTAAAGCAATTTGGAGATAAAGTTCATGAAGTAAGGTGAAGCAAAGGTGGATGTCACCTGAAGGTAAGGTGGATGTTAAGTGAGGATAAGGTGGATGTTACGTGAAGGTAAGGTGAAGGTTACGTGAAGGTAAGGTGGATGGTACTTGAGGGGAAGGTGAAGGATACTTGAGGGTAAAGTAAAGGGTACTTGAGGGTAAGGTGAAGGGTACTTGAGGGGAGGGTAAAGGGTACTTGAGGGGAAGGTGAAGGTTACGTGAAGGTAAGGTGAAGGGTACTTGAGGGGAAGGTGAAGGATATTTTAGGGGAAGGTGAAGGATACTTGAGGGGAGGGTAAAGGGTACTTGAGGGGAAGGTAAAGGGTACTTGAGGGGAAGGTGAAGGGTACTTGAGGGGAAGGTAAGGGGTACTTGAGGGGAAGGTGAAGGGTACTTGAAGGGAAGGTGAAGGGTACTTGAGGGGAAGGTGAAGGGTACTTGAGGGGAAGGTGAAGGGTACTTGAGGGGAAAGGGAAGGTGAAGGGTACTTGAGGGGAAGGTGAAGGGTACTTGAGGGGAAGGTGAAGGATACTTAAGGGGAAGGTGAAGGGTACTTGAGGGGAAGGTGAAGGGTACTTGAGGGGAAGGGGAAGGGGAAGGGTACTTGAGGGGAAGGGGAAGGTGAAGGGTACTTGAGGGGAAGGGGAAGGGTACTTGAGGGGAAGGGGAAGGTGAAGGGTACGTTAAGGTAAGGTGAAGGTTACTTAAAATAAAATGTGAAAGTTATTTGAAGGTTAGTTGAAGATTAGACGTAGTTGAAGGTTAGACGTAGAGCCGAGACTGAAGGGAAGATGAAGATAACGTAAAAGTGTGGTAAAAGTAGTTAAGTTAAGGTATACATGTTTAATAGGTTATCTGATGGTAGGGTTGAAGTGAAGTAAAAGTTAAGGAAAGTATAGGTGGAGGTTTTATTAAATTAGATAAGGTAGGATAAAGGTGAATGCAATTCAAAGGTATAAGACGAAGGTAACGGTATAAAGGAACGTTTTTTATTATTTCTACCATCAACTTCGTGCTAATACCTTGAGTCAAGTTCTTTACTGATTTTTCCGGGTCAAATTTTGTTTTCAGCTCACTTAGAATAGCACGTGAAGGTTCGTGTGCCATTTTTACCATTTGTTCAAACTTTTTATATGGACCAAAGGGAAGATGACGCAGAATTGGATACTGATCGAAAACCAAAATAAACGCCATCACATTGCTATTACGTACAACATCACTGAGATCCACCATCGTCTTGACACCAGGATGTGATGCATCATACTCCTCTCCGAAAGTGATCCCTGAGACGACGCTGGCAACTGAGTAATATAAAATCATTTTAGGATCAAAGGCTTTCCCGTTTTGTTGATCAAAATATCGAAGAAGGCAATTGGCTTGATTTGTAACTCGCTCTTGTATCAGCGTTATATCTGATAGATATTGCCTGAGGGCAGTCACAAATATCTTTCGATGAAATTTCCATGCAGGTCCATAATCAGCAAATGCGATGTCTTTGCCATCTGTTGGTTAAAATAGCTTAATAGATAAAAAGAAACTTTTTTGTCACAAGAACAAAGCTTTCGTATTAGTCACTTAAACAACAATTCAATACTTCACACGTTTTCGAACAAAAGACAGATTGAACTTTGGTCAACACTAGATTAACATCGGTTGAGTTTAATCCAAATCCATACGAACATTTCTAGAAGCCCGATCATTGGAATGATGTCATGGCAACTCCAGCTAAAGAATGTGGCAAGGACTCAAGCAAAGGATATAATACGAAAAGAGGTTGCAATGAATTTTATTTACATTCCCGTACTTTTTAACAGCAACAGGTACAAATGATTCAGAATAAGAAGGAATAACTTCATGATCAACGCAGTAAATAGCAGATTTTGTCATTCTGCACGCGTTGCATCATATCGTGACTGAAGATCATTCGGCTTTCCGGAAATGTTCGGATGGATTCGGATTTATCTTACCCGATGTTATCTAACCTTAATCCCATTCATCACGCGTATCTTTGAAGCCCGCCCTTATCTCAGTGTTCTGTTGTATCAGGCGAAAGTAAACGTTTACTCCCCTTTTAAGGTTTTTTTTTAAAATCATCCGAAATCTAGGGCCAAATCTTCGGTGCACCAGAGACAAAAAACAAAAAAGTGCCTAAACTATTACAGAAACTTCGTTGACATTTGACACGTTCCTAAACTCTGCTAAAATACTTTCATATGTTTCTTTTGAACAGCTTGAAAGGAATTTTGCTTTTCAACTATATAGAGTTAAACCAAGAATTTTTCAGAGTTATATGCCGATGAGGTGCTGATAGACTGAACACAAATATTTTCATCGTTGCTATAAAATCTTGAAGTGAAGTAAATGCAAATGATGGAAAGATATTGCAGTCACTATTGTTTGTTACTTCCCATTTTGTTGAGCTTTGACAATGTTTTCCACGAGATGGCAGGCAGGAAAAATGTCAGGAGAGAATGAAGAGACGCATACCGGGTTCATATTATCAGGGAAACCGTAAATTGAGCCACGCACTCTTTGCAACACTTCCATTACATCGCAGAAACAGTAACTACATATCGCGCTCATATTATCAGTACTTAAATATCGTTTCCTTGACTTTCTCTCGCTCTGTCCCTATCTCTAACTGTAACTGTATCTATTTATATCAACAGTAAAACCTCAATATATCCAGTATTCATATAACCATCTTACCAAAACTAATCAAACTTAAAGAATGGAAATGTGGTCTCCCTGCAAAATCAGCAGATTTTGTGACCAGAACTTCCTTGATGCTTTCTGGACTGGCAGCGAACACTGTTCTCCAGCTCCCAAGCTTTATTGTAAATAAACCTCCATAGGTTTTTCGCAGACTAAAATATAAATAACAATGGAGATATGTAATAATAGTTTCAATATAATAACAATATAATAATAGTTGCTTTGAAAAGCATAATACTAAAAAGGATAGAAATAAGAAACTAATATCTTTAATTACACGGCATTTTGGTGTCTTCATGATGCCATTGTTACGTGAAAACTAAATTTGACAAGCGAAGTATTATAAATCAATTGAACTTGCATAGAAATAGCATGCAACACAAGCCACTATTATCTAAAGAGCTTAGCCTTTATGGAATTGCTTTGTACACTTAGAGAGGGTGATTTTTTTCTCATAAATAACATTTCAAAAAAGTTAAACAGTTTTTCAGATCCTAAAGTGAAGGTTACTTGAGGGTAAGATGAAGGTTAATTGAGGGTAAGGTGAAGGTTAATTGAGGGTAAGATGAAGGTTAATTGAGGGTAAGATGAAGGTTACTTGAGGGTAAGATGAAGGTTAATTGAGGGTAAGATGAAGGTTAATTGAGGGTAAGATGAAGGTTACTTGAGGGTAAGATGAAGGTTACTTGAGGGTAAGATGAAGGTTAATTTAGGGTAAGGTGAAGGTTACTTGAGGGTAAGATGAAGGTTAATTGAGGGTAAGATGAAGGTTACTTGAGGGTAAGGTGAAGGTTAATTGAGGGTAAGATGAAGGTTAATTGAGGGTAAGGTGCCCATATATCGTAGGCGTGGATGATCCTCGGAGATTTTCAGAAATATCCCTAAAAGATACCGGTGTCTTACAAAGGTGGGCATAAGATTTTTAACCCTAAAAGATACCAGCTTAAAATGGACAAATTTATAACGTTTAAGCATTTTTATTAGTTCCAGAGACGTCAACTTTAAAGATCTTCTGCTTGAAACGTTTAGGAAAGCATTGTCATAATTCTCAGATCTTTTAATTTCAAGAAGAGTAACAAATGAAACAAAAAGATTCTATATGTATATACTGATAATATATGAAAAGTGATCAATTTGCATTCATAGTTCAGTTTATTAGAACAGATATGTAACGCTTCTGCTTGTTAAGATACAGTCCACTGTTTTCCCCTCATCTTCCATGTTTGCGTTACTAGTAACTTGTGGACGTACTTGTGATGATGTGAATGGGGTATGACGTATTCTTTAAAGCGAACGTACAAACTGTTGTATAACTGTTTCGTCATTTTAGCTTAGTTCATATATCTCCTTGACGTGATTGATACTTAGATTCGCTTTGCAAATCACGTTAGATGGAGGCTTAGCAGTCATTTCTCCTGTGTGCATGGGAATAACGCTTCTCCTTTTCTGACAAAAACTGTATTTGTAGAAGATAACTTCTACGCTTAGGGGATTTTCATCTAAACTGACTGGCTTGATGTATTCAATATAACCTCTTTTTCCTTTCTTTCTCTTTCGCTAAACACTGTTGAGTTCACAGCTAAAATAATGTATGACGTGGCTTCTAACCGTGCTCCACGTGGCTACTACTGTTAACCTATTTAATTTTGTTGATTCAGTTCATTCCTATAACACAAGGTCATCAAGCTCAAAAATCTTTATGTTCAATATTCAAGAACTGATACAAATCTCAAATCTCTTTCCTGTCGTGGTGTTCGTATATGGAACAAAATACCTAATGACATTAGGACACAGACTAAAATCAATTTTAACAAAAGCATTAGGAAACTTTTTGTAAATAGTTAACTGCAATCTGGATATGAACTTTGTCTAAAGAACCTTTGAAGCTCTCTCTAGTAAAAAAAAATTGATTGTATGGAATGAGTATGTGTAATTTGTTACTATATACATATAATTTTTCTTTTCCTTACCATGCTTAAGTTAGATGAGAATTTCATGTTGTGGATTAGATATATGATTCATATACCCACCTAGATTAGCTAATGCAGCTATATATATGTGGGTGTATGCTCTAATTGCCTGTAATTTGTTACTGCTAAATAAATATATTGTCTATTGTCTACACGACCCAGTACAAACATTTCGTTGTTTTGACGTTCATGGAATGCACTGTCATCAAAAAGACAGAAAGAATTTAACTGGTTACCTGTTCTATTGCATGCATCCTTCGTATTTACACTAACATTTCGTATCCGTTGCAAAAGATCGGTCGATAACTTGGATTGTTCCTCAACTCAGCTATAACTGTTGACTTAGGATGCTCACCAACACCAGGAACTAGAAGGGTAGGCTTTGTTGTTCTGCTGTCAGATGATCGGTTATCCTCTCAGTTAAACTGGTCCAGTAAAGAGTTGAGAATGTGTCTTACATCACCACAAGCCTCAATGTCTATATACCTCTGGAGAGGGGTCATTTGCTCTCTTGCGATACATCATAGGTACTTTGATTTTCTAATGCATTCAGTCGAAGTGCTTCTAATTCCTCCTCAGTTGCTATTCCTCTAAGCGAATCTAGTCCATTGGTTTGCCAAACCATATCATATCCTCTTTTTAAATTTTTATGCTCGCCTGATTTACCCATGAGTGTTAATTGACACAAGCCCGGGAAACAAGTAAATTGATACATGGAATTTAAATGTATCAACGTATTGTATCAACATATTGAGTTACACGTTTGTAATTGGACATAAAACGATAAAAGCAAATTTAAAAGTTGTCGTTGCTGTTATTATTATGTAATATGTTATTATCTTAAAATGATGCTCTAAAACGATACCATCTTAGACTTTGGCGGCCCAAAAACCATTTAGACACCCTAAAAGATACCAGATCCCTGATTTTGACCCCTAATAGATACGACAATCATCTCCGCCCATTTGCCAGCTGGAGTCCCTTACCCTGGGGTACGATTACTTGAGGGTAAGGTGAAGGTATTTTGTGTTCTTAAAAGCGTTCATTTAAGTGCCGCAAGGCGTACTGCCTCTAAGTTGTTTGCATATCACAAACCACACTGAAATTAATAAATTACAAGAGGCTGGTTTACTATAGATGGCTTAAGTTTTGATACTTCGATTCAATACGTCAATCAGCATTGAGCTAATAAAAGTAGTTGTGAAGTGATATTTACTTTTGCCAAAGTCGTTTATCTGTCTTTCAATCAAATCGGCCGCTCATTGGTCTTTGAAAGCAAGTGTTATATTAATTCGATTGCGTGGTCTTTTGTGCATCAATGAAATATGGCATGAGCTGCTTCGGCAATGGTTTTTCCCGTACAAAGCGATTGAAGGTACGAAGAATATACTTTCGGTATATTTGGCATTATAGAGAAAACATTTTGCGCATCTAAAAAACAACTTTTTTACAAGAACCATTTATAGAGAGTCTAAACAGTAAATGTCACTGCACATGAATCAACATTTTTTGCAATTTTGTTCAATTTTCTGAAAAGGTTTTCTTTAGCAAATGTTTTCCATATACACAGGATTGTTCAGCATTTGGTTTTACGTGCTCGCTTGAAGACAACGATGGACGAAGTGTATTTAGGATTGTTTTCTTGTTTTTGGAATGGAGAGATCCACCATTTTGTTCCCCAAAAAACGTTTCAACGATTCGCCTTTGTATGGATTAATGTTGGCAAACCACACGTTGTCTTTCACCTAGTTACGCGCACGAATAAACACTTTAAAAAAACGGATGAAGCACAAGTACTTATTAAAACGCAGTGAAGCACGTTCTCGAATTCGCGATCACCACAATGAAGTAGTCAAAGTCAGACATGCCAGTTCAAAGCGTTTCTTGCGTTATATTTATTTGTTATATACATACCAAGATTTACGCGCCAACGATAAAAATACTCTTCCCGCATATCAACGTATCGACGCTCTGATTGGCTATATTATTTTCACTAGAGAACAAAACCATGTCGCTCGCTCGCCGCTCCTCTTGACTGACAAATAGCACAATAGCTTAGGCGCAATTTTCTTTAGAAAGATGCCTTCAAATCAGACTATGCGTTTTCAGAGCCTAGTTTTATTAGTGGAGGAGCTAACAGAAGAACAGGAAAATAAAACCCCCAAGACCAAACACGACTGATGTTGCAGCTCTTGTCTACAAATTTCTTGTTCTGAAAGGCGAGACGAGACATGGACGACTTGACTCCACAAGAGCTGAATAAGTTTTGAATAAATGTTGAGCGTCCGTAGAACTAGTTCGACGTATTTTGAGGATGTATTATTTTATTCTAACTAGCTCTGCATTTTAATGGCTTTTTGCTTAATAATTTAGATGTAAAGTATTTTACAAGGAAGCTATTTCAGTGCAACTCCCGAACTGCGAGGTGCTTAAAAACGACACGTTTATCTTTCAGTTCTGTTCGCTTAGGAAACTTGGTATGTGTATAACAAATAAGTTATTTCACAGATAGTTCGCTTGTACGATTTTTTATGCCTTCGTTGTGTTAAACAAACTCACGGCACTCGCTACGCTCCTTCGTTTTTCACAACTTGTGAATAAAAATCGTACGCGCTCACCAACCGTGAAATAATTATGAGTTTATATGAGTAAATCAGTTTAATAATATGTCAAACAAGACTAATAAATTAAACTTAAAGCATTTATAGCGCTGGCTCTTGGCCGCAGGATAAAATAGTTACAAGTGGCCCTTTGTACGGCACCCGCACGTCGCAATGCGTTTGATATTCGTACAGAATCCGAAAAACTTCCTCAAATTTCGGAGTTGTTCTCATCTTTGACAAACACAAACTATTATCTATAAATTTAGTTTGTGTTTAGAAGGGTTTTGGTGAGCCTGACAATAAGGTGCTCACTGCTGCAAACTGCGCGAACAAGCGGTTTGTGACATTTATTAAGAACCATAAATTGTTCAAAATTAAAACTTGGCAGGGCTCTTCTTTTTACGTCAAAATGCGATCTTTTGATGGTAAATAAAGTAAGTAACTAAAGTCAATATAACTCATAAATGATTACAAATTATTCCTGCACAAACCTTCGAGTGTTTTCGTACAATGTTGTACCCTCCGAATTCATGTTTAGAATATTTCCAATAAACGGAATGCTTGTAAACCTTGGTCCTGGAGGCATACCTCTGAGCTCATACAGCTCTGCGAGGTGCTTTACGATCAATACAAACAGTACAGCAAGGAGAACGTTGCTGATCGTGATGCAGCTTAGAAAATCACTGAATACAGACGCCATGTTTGTTCCATGTATGTGGCTCTTATATTATACAATGTCACGCAATGTGTTGCATCACCGTTTCACAGAAAGTGCAATAGTGGATGTCAGCATATCATGTTATAAAAATTTGCCGTACTTTTCGTCAACATTGATTGCTTTTATAGCATCAATAATTCCTGATTCAGCTGAGCTGAGCGTAGATTAAAATAGGCCGAGTCCGCAGCCACGATTAAACTCTATATTTTATATGAAAATAACTTTTGCTTAAAATTCTTATTTTTTATCTGTAATAAGAGGGGCATTTTTAGAATTTTATTTAAAAACAGAATAAAGTGACAAGGAAAAGCTATGAAACAAAAATGTCAGAAACTATGAAGATTTTACAACGAATTATGGCTCTAAACAGTTTTACTTCCCAGCTGTTTTGCCTACGTATCGGTTTAACAGCGGATTTGGACCCCCAAAAATGTCAGTCCAACTTGCCAAAATAGTCCATTTTTAGCACATTTTTGTTGATTCAAAGGCATGTTAAAGACGATCATGCTATGGTAGCTCAGCGGAAATGTACCTTAATTTCTCAACAAATGGAAATTCAAACTCAGATGTTAGAACACTCTCATCAAATCTTGTTTCAGCAAGCTATATGAAAGTCTAATGCATGGGAATGATGATGCAAAAGATATTTGGGAAATAACTAAACAACGAATTTAATTGGGTGAAACAGTATGAGTATAATCGCAAACATTAACCTTTTCTTTTATTTTGACAATGTACGATAATTCGAGGCTCATTCATTGCATATTGGCTTAGAGAAGGTAAAATTATAATGAATACACTTTCAGGTTATAATTAAGATCGTCAAACGCCGAGGCGAGGTTGAACATTCTCAAGGATTTTAGTGATTTCAGCTTGAATTGCTCCTAAGCATCTTCTGTAATTCAGTTGCAGTTGCAAAAGCAGACTCCTTCCGTATGAACTTTTAGCTGATTTCCAAAATAGATGTTTAACACTTTTTCTAAGCCTCAGCATGTTCTCAACATGTTCTTAAACTAATCTTAAACTAAAACTCATTTCAGCCTCAAATTGTCATTAGTTTGCTGTCATTTTTGGGTGATCTCTGTCTCGCTGTGTGTTCGTATTAGGTGTGTTTGGGAACAAAGTCTGCGATTTACAACCCTAAGCGAGAAGACGAGTATATCTCCAACCTTAACTTATGCCAGGCTCCCCCTCCCTCATCCCGGGTTGTTTTGAGGCTTTTGGGAACGCTTTGTTCACTAGATAACTTTTTTCAAGTTATAAACTCTTGTATATATTGTGTCCATCATGCAGCTACCTAAAATTGTATGTTGTAATGAAGATAAATAAAGACACTTGAAAACGTTTTTTAAAAGATGTTTAAGCTGAAATTTAGCTAAAATGAGTTGTCACAAAAGTTTTTTTTCCCATTTTCTTTCTAATTTATGCTAAAATTAGATTTAAAGGGAAAGTTGATTTTAAGACGTTTATCATACAACTCATAGTCATACTGATAGAGGACTTAATATCTAAACAATTCATTACACGCCCATGAAATATCCCTTATCTTTACACGCCTATGTAAATATCCCGTTTATCCCTTTATTCATTGTAATATCCCCGATATACAAACACGCTCATGTAATGTCCCTTATATCCGTAGAAAATACCAAGGTCCAACAATATTTAACTCACTGAGCAATGAAACTAAAGAAAGCATTTCATACTTTCCATTTACCAAAAAACTTAAATTATATTTGATTTCAACTTACTCTTAATTTAACAATCCTAATCGCATCATGTCACACTTCAT